>JAFVLL020023931.1:149706-205917 GCA_021397915.2 Tor tambroides
ACCAAAAAAAAAAAAAAAAAAAACAATTGCTAAAAATTTAACTAAAATTACAATGAAAACTGAGAATACAAAAAAGCTACTTTGTATTTTTAATAAAAAACTATAATAGCACATAAGTAATACTAATACAACCATTTGTGCATATTATTCTAAGTAGTAAATAATATCATGGCCCACTTTTCATGATCCAGTCAAATCCAAATGGATTCCTAGCCTACATGTGGGTTTTTCTATGCGATATTGTGGGCATTAAATGTAGTTTCATGCTGTGAACAATCACTAAACATGACACACTACAAGAGAAAAGGCACCAAAGCTTTGTCTTACCTCTCTTTGCTGAGGAAGATCTCCTGCAGAATGCCCATCTCTCGGTCTCTCTGGATCATCTTCTCTCTGCTGCTGGAACCAGGAATGACCAGGCTGCCTATGAGGGTCAAAGGTCGCGGAGGAGTCCAAGGCACCCTCTCCTCCATGGTGTCGTGAGAAAGACGACGAGCCATTTCAAACGTCTGCCTGTCCATCATCAGCTCCCGCTTAGCCGCCTCGCCGAAGTCCTTAATTTTATTAACGTTCACTGAGATAGAGGAAAAAAGAGTGATGATTATTATTGAACAAATCCCACAAGTATTTTCAGATATTAATAGTTTTATATTGTAATGATATTATTTATTTTACTGTATTTTTTATTGAAGAGAAAAACCTTACAGACCTCAAACTTTTAAACTGCAGTGTAAGTGAAGAAAGTGTTGCTTTACCTCTCTCAGTCTCATCCAGGTCAAAGTAGAAGTACTCTTTGAGATGATCCTCTTCTGCCCACCGAACGCTTTTCTTCTTCTTTCCTTTCTTAGTCAGACCCTCCTCCTCACCGCGAGGTTCAGCCAGAGCATTGGGTTTGTCACCTTAAAACACGAAATAAGGCATTTTAAATCCTTTCATTCTTTCATACAGCTGTCAGTGAGGCTGTGGCCAATTTCTATGCAGCTGGACTCACCGGTTTCCATTGCATCAGCGTCCTCGGTGGGCACGGGTGTGCCGGGCTGCTCCAGGTCTTGGTTCTCATGAGGAGGTGTCTGAGATGAGGGCGTCTCAGGGGAAGACGGTTTGGCCTTTGTACCCGGGTACGACTCTGGCCTGCCGTCAAACGGACAGGGCTGTGGAGCACAAGAGAGATGAGTGGGTTTGTGATTTTGGAGGTCTGGGGAAAATTAAAATCCATGAAGCATAAACATAAAATGAGGGTTGTCTGATGTGGCACACCTTGTTAGTGGTAGGGGAAACTGCTTTTGTTTTCTTTTTCTTGATCTTGATGCCAGGCACTGGAGCGGAGTTGAGGGCATCCAAAAATCCAGTTGCTTCCATCGCTAAAAGGAAGAGAAATGGATATTAAGCACCAGTCGCAGAGGAAACTCTACTCTCCTTTTTTGCAGATTATCATAATCATATTGCTGAATGGGCATACTCACGCTGTGGGGGTATAAGTTTGACTTTGATCTCTTTGGCAGAGTTGGGGGTGGTGTTAAGGGGCTTGTATTTCTTCTCCACTGGTGGTGCGTCAGTTAGCGATGTGCTGAATGAACAAAGTCAGAGTTTAATGATTCATTTTCAAACCCTCCGAAGAAAAACTGCATTCAAATTCATTCAAATTATGAATCAAATGAGAAGGGACTGATCCTGGATTCCATGTGCCTGTTCATTATTTGCAAGAGAGAAATGGTGTGTCCACTTACCTTGGTCTTTTGAGAACAGCTGGCTTGATGTTGTATTTGTCTCCAAGCAGGGGTGCAGAGGGGGTTTTCTTTACAGGAACTGGAGCTGGACTCTCCACCTCCAAACCTGAAGACACAATATTTAGAGCAAATGTAAACAGATCATTTTTAAAAATCTGTTTATATATATATATATATATATATACACACATACATACATACATATAAATAATTTATAGTGTTTTAAAATAGCTGAAATATAATAATAACAAATAATAACTGTTAAAAAATATTCATAAATATAAACCTGAACAAAATTGTTTTTGATAAAGTTAATAAAATTAAATATTAACAGTTTCAGCTAACAAAATAAAACATGCATATAGCAATTTATATTAAAAAAAAACTCTACACTTAAACAAAAAAATAAATAAATCTTGCATTCTTGGCAACTAACTGAAATAAATTTAAATTACTAGAACAAAAAAAAAAAAGTTTAATAGGAATGTAAAAAAAAAAGCAAGTCACAAACAAAATTACTAAAATTAAAAATGTAAATGTAATAAAACCTAATTAAAATCATGAATAAATACTACAAACAGAAAATTACAACACCTAATTAAAATATATCTAAATACTATAATATTATATAAATTATACTAAAATAACATTGGTGACTAACCTGTAGAGCGGATCTTTGCGTGACTTGGAGCATAAGCTTTTGGTTTGTCTTTCTTCTTCTCCTCATCTGCTCCTTTTTCTCGGGGCTTCACCTCTGGACGCACTTTTCCATCCTCTTTTTTCCGTTTCTTGTCTGATGGAAAACAGAGTTGGGTTATTTCCCAATAATGAGAACCCCACTTTCTAATAATTCACGTTAAAAGTGCATTAAGTCTACTTTAACAAAAAACAGAGTGACAGAAGACAATGTAAACTGGAAACCCTACCATTGGGTGATGCTCCACTGGAGACGCTCTGAGAGCGGATAATAGCCATCCAGCCATCCACCAGCACTGACGCCAGCTTCCTCAGCTCTGAGAGAAAGAGAGGAAGAGTTCAAACCTGAGCTCTGGAAGACAGCAAGCAGACTGTCTGGCATTGATTCATGGAACATGTGCTCTTACCTTCTGTCTCACCGCTCTTGCTCAGATGTTTCACCAGCTTGGCTGTGTTGTTCTAGCAAGAGAGAAGACGACAGACAGAGAACGGGTGTTAGAAGACTGCGGGGGCATGCGTGGGAGTTTTATGGGCCGTGGTGTGGGCAAGTACCTGTTTGAGGTGGTCCACAGTCAGGGGGAGTTTCTGCAGGGTGAGCAGTATGAGCTGCAGCAGGGGGGTGTTAGTGGTGGTCTTTGAGTAGGTTAGCCAAGAGTTCAACAACTTGTAGCCTCCAACTCGAATAAACCTGAGCAGAAGAGATAGAGTTAAGCATAACCTTAAGAACAAAAATGTTTCAAATGTTTCTTTTGATGGATATTATTCTTACCGATTAAGTACATCGTGTGATTTTGTCTGTAGTAAGATGTTCAGATACATGCATCTGCTGACCATTTTATGCGAGGCCTTCATGAGACTGTTTGAAAAGAGGGAAATATGTTAGAAATAATATAGGTTAATGGAATTAATGGCTTTTTAGAAGCTATCCAGAAAATAAAACTGGTACAGCTTCTCACCTGAAGACTTTAGCAACTCCCTCAAGGCTTCGTAGCTCTCCATCCTTCCCCAGCAGAGCTTCAACTCCTTTTAGCACCTCTCTGGGGTCCACCGGGCCCACGGCCATAGCTGCTTACTAACAGAGGGAGAGAAAACAGGGGTTATTCAAGTGCTTATGCCACTGGGGCAAATCTGGATATGACATGAAATCACCCAGTCAATACTGAAATCATGAGATCACGGCACTTCAAGAAAGCTCACTGGAACAGCACAAGGACAATGTTGAATCTTTGAAAAGTTCCTAGTAATGTACATTTAGCAAGGCGACTGTGGATCTGAAATAACTTTGAAACAACAAATTCTGAAGACACTGGGAACAAACATGGTCACATGACAGAACAACTGCTGTCAACTCTGCATGTATGCACTCAAAGAACGGAGAGAAACTTCCAGATGTTTTATATATTGTACTCAATCAGATACGGATGTCTTATCAGTTTTCTGGCTCACACCTGATGTGATTTGAAATCACAAGTGCAATCATGACCACAGAACAAGCTGTGTCCATTCTGTTCACAACAACAGAAAGTAAAAAAGTAATGTCTTCACTAATAAACACACTACTTCAAACAACAGTTGGTTCTCAAATTCATAATGTTTCATCACTTAGAAAATTATGTTATTGTAAAATAATTTGGGACTTAGATTATTACTAGAACCCCCCCAAAAAATAATATTATACTCCAACTGACCATAAAGGATCGTTCCTGGTAAATAAAATGTTTAATATATGATATCTGGAGGGCTGTCAATATTGTTACTAGAAAGGGGCAGCTGGTACAACTGTTATAGTTTAACATCTGACTGCAGACTGAATTATACAGCGTTCATGTAACCAATCTTCTAGAATAATTGAATAAGTCTGTCACTTATTTAATTATAAGAGAAACTCAAACTGGATGACTGGTTATGTGAGCGCTGCATAATGTAGTTCATAATTTGAAATGATGAAAGATAAGCATAAAAGTAAAATGTTATATTACATGTGTCATGTCACTGTCTTAAACCCACCTGCTTTTTATATACTTTGTACATTACCCAAAAGAAACATCACAGGTACAAAGGACAAGTAAAATAATAAAATGGCTGTGATCAGTAATGTGCATTCAGATTATTATATAATTTAAATAATAATGATTACACAAGAGCAGAAATAAGAGGAGAAAAGACCAAATTAAAATTTGAGAATGCACTTAGAGTTAAACATAGTTTTTATCATTTCTTTTATTAGCATTTAAGTAATTTTTATAGTGATGACACTTGTAATCCTCCAGAAGTTCACTTGTAGCACAACTAATAATATTTATCACAAGTATGTACAGAAAAACTAAGGAGGGCACAGTAAAAGTGTTCAAATGATTGACTGGATTTTCTTGTTTATCAGAAAAGCATTGTCACACGTCAGCTGTAAAGCATACAGGGACTCTGGCATTAAAATAATTTCTTCCTTCCTTGTTAGACACTGCTGTGATCCATCTGTCTATAACCTACCATCAATAGATGAAAGATCCTATAATAAAATGAGATGTTTGTAAACACTTATAAACCAAAACCTTTACAATATAATAAGTTACACTTATATTATAAAATCTGAATACATGAAAAAATATTACAAAGACTTTACCCATATCCACAATTGTCATTGCTATGGGGTTGATGGATATAAAATGAGTAGGACCCACTTAAGCTTAAGTGTCTTTCAATTTAATTTTAACACTTTTATTTAAAATTACAAATTTGATACAATGCACTTATTGTGTACATACTTGTTTTTACACTGTACTTATATTTTAAAAATAGCTGCATGTAATTATTTTTGTAATTGCATCAACAGAACCTACCCCTAAACCCACCCCAACCTAACCTTACCAGTTTCCCACCTTAATGCTTTGCAATACACAATAAGTACAATGCACCAAAAAAATACACAAGTAATAAAATATATATTTTTTTTGCTGTAAGTACATAGTAGTTAAATACACCTAATATAAAGCAGGTATGTGTATACTACTTTTAAACAGTAAGCTTTAAATATTTGTCAATAATACTGCAGGTTTTTAAATCTCAGTACATTTACTGGACATTTTTATTAATGTTTTTGTTTTAGGTATATTTTATGTATACAGAAGTCTAGAACCACTAGGTGGGGGATTCACAAAATGAATATTTTGATATGCCCTAGTGGCTTTGTGAGTCTATTCCCTCATTATAATTTTTGCCGTATTTAGCTACATTTTTCTTTATTATGTAATATTACATATTACCCCAATTATTTTGTCCATATTTTGGCCAAAAAAAGAGTTAAATTAATTTTAATATAATTTTGAATGAATCAGGAAATAAATATATAATGAAGGAAATAGACTCTGAAACACTTGACTTTTTACTCTTGTGGATCAATATCCAGTTGCAAGAAACTCCTTAAGTAAATAAGTGTATTATCACAAAGGGTTAACTTAAGGGGTTTAGTGCGACTGAGCACAAGACTTTCTAAGTTGTATGTCGCCACCATGTGGTTATTTCTAAACATACACAAATACAGAAACAGTGTATTTGCCACGCAGCAATAAGAAATGCAAGTATCAAATGTGATCAAGATATATTACAATACAGAAACAAGTAAAATATATGAAAAAAAATTAGATGGATATATGCCAGTGATAATAATATCTGACGTAGATAAGTTAATTACAAAGAGAGGGGTGAGGGCAGAGTGTTTGTGGTCTCGAGAGAGAGAGAGAGAGAGAGAGAGAGTGTCAATCACGTCATTTGCCCTGCCCACAGCGAGTATTTCTGCCTTCAGTTCCTCTCACTACCGCACACTTGACTGGACACCGGCGAGACTAAACAACTACAGCAGAAAATGAACAACGGGGCGAATTACACATGAAATAGAAATATATATACACCGAATGTATATAGATTTTTACGACTGTTAAGCATGCAAGTGTTTAGCAACGTTTGAATTCATGTTCTACATCATTTCCAAGACAGTGAGAAAGGTCTACTAATGTCGAAAAAGTTAGAATTTACTCACTTTTGATCGTGTGAGAAATCAGGTTTTGTCTTACCCGTAACACTGTTGTTGAAGAACTTTTTAAAGTCACAACCGAACTCCTTAAACACGGAACAATACACACAACTCCTGGAAACGTCACAGTTATCATAACAAGAACAAGGCAACAATATTGTACATTCACTGGAAAGAAAAGATTAACATTGTATCTGTCAGGTTTCTGATGGAATGCAGATGTGAAGAACCACATTGTTTAACTTTTAAAGTTACATTACACCCTGTCCTGTATAAGACTCTTCCTACAGCGCTATAGATCAAGTTCATCAACCTACTTTCACTTTTTAATAGTGTGTAACATAAACAGCTGGCATCTTTAAGCAAATAGCACGATGGTTTTGTGTTAGAACTCGTCAACACAAAGCATCCAGTGTTGGTCTCACTAAAGGCCAGTAATATGAATTTATGCATCTGCTCAATAGTGGCCACAGGGGGATTTGATTTGCCATCTGTCGAAGTCTCCCTCTCTCATATAGCAGCTCGCCCTGAGCTGACAGTGGCTCCTCTGATTGGCTGAAGTCAGCGATAAACCACGCCCACTATCTTTAACCACTTGTCTTCGTGAACGGGTGCCCGGTCGCCATCTTTAAATTCCAGCAAGTTTTTAAAAACACAACGGCTACATTCCCCCCGCCTGCCATTTGTCTTGCTCGTTTACAAAGTGCTACTATATTTACCCCGCTAGAGACTCACGGATATTAAGACGATACCTCGAGCTGTATATGGGGATGATGGCGACGCGAGACAGCCGTTCCGAACTACAGTATTTCCCGTAGATCCAGTCAGAAAAACAAAGCCACCATTGCCTCGAGTGATCCGAGCAAAGGACAACCCGTCCGCCATTTTAAAGCAAAGTCGACAAGACAAATAATACCCTATCTACGCACTCGTTAAGCACAGAACACAAAAAATGCAATCTTTATACTCAGACTGCTATGCATTTTTATAAATTATCATTGCCTAGGGAGGTTTATTTCACCAAACTAGCTCAACGGGTATCCAGTTCCGCCAACTAAAAACATCTAACGGCATTATTATGAACAAAATGTTGCATTTCAGTCTGTTTTTTTCTCTCCGTTCGGCTAAATCCACAGGCGCCACTTGGCAATCTTTATGTGTAGATTGCGTTGATCGTTCCAGTGAGCTCTCCTCTGAAAAGAATGCAGTTTATAAAAAGCCCCAATTGAATGCAGTCACTTCCTGGCTCTGCCTATGGCAATCTTTATGTACAGATTGCTTATGATCAGCGATGGCTAGCTTATTATTCGATGATTTATCATTACTTTAATAATCATTAGGATTACTCCGTCTCACACACACAAAGAGAAGCAGGGCGTTGAAGCCTCTGCCCTGGCTTTGCGGTGTGAGCTCATACACTAACTAGCTAGCTCTGTCTCGCTTTATCTCAGCATGCTGTCTGCTTCTAGAAACTGTGGCGCAGTTAGTTCGCCACGCTCGAGACAGCTAGGAATTTATAATCTCTATTTATATCTGGAATCATTTTCAACACAGACAACGGGTTAACTGTTACGTAGTTTCGATTCAAATTGGTTTGAAAGAACACTTACTATTAATACCTCTCCTCTGCGTCTCGGGTTGCTATTAATATATTGTGCTTAACAGCAACAATTTTCAGCTTTTTAACAGTTTAAGAGAACGTAAACTGTCATGACTTTAGCATTATTGGCTGAAAAATGGCATAATGGGCGGGATTGTGGTGGCTGAAATTGAGCTTTTCCTTCTTGAACAATCTGGAGCAAAAAAGTAGTAAGCGAATGTCCGTTACTCGAGTAGAAAAACTGAGTTTTTGGGCTTTGATCTTCGCACACAGTTGAAAAATCCTCGACGCCAGATCTTCACTGAGACCGACTCAGACCTGAAACCGACTCAGACCTGAAACGAAACAACAGCACAAAGAAACGTTAGAGAAAAACGAATGTTTGGCGGCGGAAATCCAGACAACGATCAAAATGTCGTTTTTGCCGATAAAAACTGATGTGGTAGCCGAACTTTGGGATAAAAATCGTCGTTTAAATCGCAAAAAGATGGAGAACCGTCCTCCGACACGACACTTACCTCAGGCAAATCCAGGAATGCTCTAGAAAGGGTGGGACTCGGTATATATAGTTCTGACGTTTTCCGCGTCATCCCGGGCTCGGGCGCGTGTTGTTGTGCGTTCCTTTCCACACAAAATGGAGTCGATGATCACGCGCTCCTCTAGAAACGACCTTCTTCTGTGTGTTCAAGGACGAGCCCATCCCCCACTCCAGTTTCCGGTTATTTTACGTGCTTTCTATGCAAAGATAATCATTAATTTGTTGGAATTTTTGAAATAAAAACGACGTAAGAACATCACCGTAAAATAATATAAGCGTATTCGTTTATGCAAATTCAAGAACTAGCTATTGTAAGGCAGATTCAGCCTTTATGTAAATCACTGTAACGCTATTATGTTCAAAGTGTGGGTTAAAATTAACCATTCATTCATTTAAATGATAATTTATATAACCACAAGTAATATTCCTAAGACAAAAATGCAAAACATTGGCACAAAATGCAGCTGGTAAACTGACCAACACGAGGGATCGTTTCAGGAAACGTTTCACATAAAAAATACATTTTACATTGATTTCTGTCTGAAATATTTGACTAGGTAAACTATGAATTCATTTAAAACAATCTCTTAAAATGGAAAAAGTGAGAACAATAAACGCGCACTTCCGTCACAGTACACTTTAACCTCTCAACAACTTCCTTTGATACAAAGACAAAATGGCAGCCTCCTTACAACGCATTGGAATAGTTATCTGCCGCACATTTCCTGTTATTTTACAACGAAATATTCAAGCACAGGTTGGTTGTTTACAGATAAAATATTTTAATTGATGTTTTTATACAGGATGTATAAATATGTATGTTGTTGTCCACTCATTTCGTGTGCAAACAACCTCAACCAACATAAAGGACAATTTACGCGTTTTGTATTGCAGAGAATCCGTGATTGGAAAATATCTGCTCCAGTGCTGAGTCTGAATTTTCGCGCTTTATCATCATCATCATCATCATCATCTGATGACACAGATTCAGCTGAGGTACTGTCCAGATATTCAGACAGACCATGGGAATACTTAGAAAGTGAAGGTAAATATGATTGATTAGATGATTGAATGAATTACTTGTGGTTAAAACAGTGTTTAATGCTGCTCAAATCTCTCTTTAGAGTACATTGAACGCTATGGATCAAAGCCTGTGTGGTCTAACTATAGGAGGAACCATAAGGGGGGCGTCCCTCCTCAAAAGACAAGAAAGACCTGTATTGTAAGTACATATTTTTGAAATTTGATTGTCCAGACTTTTTTTTTCAGTCCATTAAATTTGTATTAGTAAGGATGATTGTCTTGTCATAGAGAGGTGATAAGATATGCGGCAACCCTTGTCCCATCTGTCGTGATCCAAACATCATTGTCCATTACAAGGTTTGTTTTTTGTTTCTGTCATCTTTTATTGTGTGAGGACTATGTATTTACACTTGTATTTGGTTTAATAATACAGGCTTTTTCTCTGCAGAATGTGAACCTGTTGCAGCAGTTCATTAGTCCTCAAACAGGGATCGTGTATGATCCCACTCGAACTGGTAATGAATTTCTTACATTCAAGTGTCACATTTCTGGTACGATCATGATCTGATCAACACTGTTCTCTTCATCTTCAATTGTTTCCCCAGGTGTGTGTATGAAACAACAGAAACTACTTAACAAGGCCATTGAAACTGCTAGAGATTGTGGTAAATTGACTTTTTTTGTAATTGTTTATGCACATTGGTACTTATAACAAGTCCTTTTATGAAAAGAAATGATCAATTTCATTTAGTGCATGAGTGCTTAATGTAATGTTTTTTTTGTCTTCGTTTAAGGTTTACTTTCTGCCCAGTTACCTCATGTTGATTACTCTAAAGAGGACTACTCAAACACTCATGGTGCTGTAGCACCAACCCCTGCTCCATTTTCTCTCAGCTCTGGAGAACTGTGGTATCAGTGGTATGGAAGTATAAAACCAGATGAGCGAGAACTTGCAAGAGTGAAGCGGATATACAAAGACTACCTGAAACCAGATGTTTGAATCTTGTTTTAAAAGACAGAGCAGATGCCATGTATTTTACATGAGAACGAGGCAGTTAGGGATAGACTTACAATCTTTACAATGGCAGATCCTAAATCTCACATGTAATTTTTAAAACTCATTTATGGCGTTTTGTCTACTGAAAGCTTTTTGGGAAGACATTTCATCAAATGAAAAAAATCGGTATGTTGTTAAACAGCAGTACAACCCATTAAACGCACTGTACTTCTATCCCTCACAAACTCATTTTCATTCCTGTCAAAAATTACATATTGTGCTACCCTGACTAAGGTCTATTTAAATAGCGGTTGGAAGTTTGATCCAAATTATGTTTCCATAACAGTACTTATATGAGCAAGAAGAAAATGTGCATTTTCCATTCATGTTGTTACATTTTGTCCATGCAAGATGAGCATAATATATGAAATCTCAAATAAAAGCTCTAATAAACTTGACTCTTGCAAAAAATTATTTATTTGTTTTTCCATGATATTTGGATGCATACTTTATATTCAAATCAAGTTAGTCAATAGTTTATTTCATCATTCAAGACAGATGAGCTACAGGTAGCATCACTGTTTGAACATTTATAATAGGTTAAACAATTTGGAGCTGGTTTAGAATGCGAGCATAATGACCTGAACCCAAGTACTCATTCTTCAAAGGCAGTTTAATATTAATATATATGCATCAGACACCATTAACAAACTACAAACTTCTAGTCCCATCTGTTCACATTTGATAGTCACATAGTATGTTTTATAGCATTGCATCACATGGATGAACAGAGCTGGTAATGATATGGCCTGAATTTAAGCATAATACAAGAATGTCAGACCTCGTGACTAAAGAACAAGCGCTGTATGTATAAATTGTCAGCAAGTAAAAATACTGATCTGGAATCGGTCTTCACCTGTTTTAAAAGTAAAAGATGTGAAAAACCCATCCTGGTATTGTAGGGTTTGTGTATATCACCCTACACAGTTTGCATGCAGGTGCTCAGCATAATCTGTCAATTTAACAAGAATTTATTTTAGTACTGAAGTTTTAAAAATTTGCAACTTAGATGCAACAAAAAGCCCTTCAGTGATGTAGTTTGACACTCTTGTTGTTAATACCAGCCGTTGTTCATTCTTTAGGCTTGTTGACCAGGGTTTCTCCAAGAGCCTCCAGCACTTCTCTCTTGTAGTCTTCAAAGTCTCCATCAATCTGGTTGATCGACTGGTGCTCAACCACCCACAGAGTACACTGGGTCTCCGTGATGAGCCTGGCATCGTGGCTCACGATTATCACAGCTAAAATATTCATATTAAATGTTAATAATAAAGACTTTACCCCCTGGTGTCCACTATCATAATCATTGTATATAGTTTAGAAATCTTATAGAACATCTGAATGGATTTACATGCACACAAGATCATTTACCACAACAAACAAAAGGAATGGCATTTGTGATCAATAATTTTAAGGGGGGGGGGGCATACCTCCTTTGTATTCATTGATGGCTTCTGACAATGCATCGATCGACTCAATGTCCAAGTTATTTGTGGGCTCATCCTGTACATTTGCACAGAAAGAATCTTTTAAAGTAATAATTTTAATTAAATTATTGAGACATTTAAAACCTTTACTCCTTACCAAGATGAGGACGTCAGGTTGCCGACAAGCAAGTTCAGCAAATACCACTCTTGCTTTCTGACCGCCTAAAAAAAAAAAAAAAAAACCCAGGACAATTCAGAAAAAAAATGTCAACAAAAGGACAGATGACTTTGAAAACCATACATGATTGCATTTCTATAGTGCTTACCAGACAGTTTGGAGATCTGGATGGTGTGTGCGTGGCTCTCTAAGCCAAAGCGACCCAGGCACTTCCTGGCGTCCTGGTATTGGAGGTTGAAGTTCCTCTGGAGGTACTCTGTGGGAGACTCCTCCATGTTCAGCTGATCAGCATACTGCTGGTTGAAGAAACCTACTTTCTACAGGCACAGGCGGAAGAATGAACCAATTAACCAAAGTCAGGTAAAGGTAAAATAAAAAGAATGATTTTAAACATCTGCCCTACCAATCGATGGTTCTTCCTCATCTCTCCTTTTGTCTAAAATGAAAAAGCCTCATAATTAACGCCATGAAGGAAACAAATCAACAAACATGAGGAAAAAATGAGTACACAATGATTTTTATTGATATAAA
Organism: Tor tambroides; assembly: GCA_021397915.2. Lineage (NCBI taxonomy): Eukaryota > Metazoa > Chordata > Actinopteri > Cypriniformes > Cyprinidae > Tor > Tor tambroides. Next base: position 162,508 of record JAFVLL020023931.1, read on the forward strand.
AGCTTTTTTTTTTTAGCAAATATTAATACTTAATAAAGATAAGCGGTACTTACAGGATTTAATTTTCCAGTCAAAAGCAGGAGGAGTGTACTTTTTCCAACTCCATTGGGCCCAACAATACATACTGAAACAGAGAAAATGAACAACATTTTCTTGTGTATATTTTTCACCATAATTAAACTACTAGTCATGATTTCTACAGACATGTGTGACTTACTTCTGGACTCCATGTCTATACCAAAGTCCACATTTCTGAACAGAGGCTTCTGGCCTTCATAACCAAAGTCAACACCTGGGAGTGAAAGAGAAAATAAACCAAACTGGCCATCAACCACCCAACAAGTTTGATAAAAATAAGAAGCTACAATGAGCAAAAGTCATAAAAGACTTACTGTGCAGGCCGAGAATTGGCGGTGAGAGCGGAGGAGGGTCGGGGAAGGTGAATTTGACGGTATATTCTCTCGGTCTCTTGAGGAGCTCTGTGGCCTCACGGCTCTCCTCCTCCTGGCGGCTCTTCTTCCCCTTCTGCTGTTTCCTCGTCAAGGCCTCTTTTGTCTGTTTCTCCTGAAAATGAATGACGGAGAATGAGTGGAAAGGTTTGAGAAGACTAGGACTGTGAAGAAATCAAGAAAAAGTCAAGGACTTACAGCTTGTTTGGTGGACTTTCCTCCAGCCTTCAGGTCTTTGAGCTTTTTCTCTTGCTTCTCATACTGCTTCAGGAGTTCTTTCTGTTTCTGTATGTACATCTTCTTAAACGTCACTAGGAGACATTAAGCAAACAGTAAGATGATTAAATGTCTTTCAGAAGATTTCATCTGTGTTGCTGTTCAGAAACGAAACTCACGGTAGTTGCCCCTGTAGTAGTAGAGTTTCTGGTTGTCCAGGTGAATGATATCTGTACAGACGTCATCTAAGAAACTCTGGTCGTGGGACACAATTAGAAGTGTTTTCTTCCAGCTCTGTAAGTAGCTGAAGGAGAAAATATGAAATATGAGGTGATTCGTCAGAAGAATGTAGCATAAAGGTGCGACTTATTTTCTACTGAACATGCAGCAACAAGATTAAAAACACAGGAGCCAGACAATCTTTAGTGATGCAATCACTGTGACCTCCCCTTAAATACAATCAAAACACACCACCAACTGGGAACATTTACAAGTAGGCTATCTATAATTTGCATGCAATGTAAATACATCAACTAGATGGGTTTTTTCCTTAATAGTATTGCTTAAAGAAAAAGTAATTACTTGTTAAGCCAGATGACAGCGTTAAGGTCCAAGTGGTTAGTGGGCTCATCCAACATCAGCAGAGTGGGCTCCATGAACAGTGCTCTGGAAAGAAGACAACTTTTCTCATTTCTCTTGTCAATGTCATGTCAGAGCAGATTTTATTTTTATTTATTATAAATGAATGCATTTTTCTCATTGTGCCCACCTAGCCAGAGACACTCTCATCCTCCAACCACCAGAGAACTTCTTAGTAGGTCTGTTCTGCATCTCTGAAGTGAAAGACAGACCAGCCAAGATCCTACGAGCTTTAGCCTCCGCAGCCGCTGCTCCAATCGCCCTCAACTCCTCATAAACCTGTGAATGACACACACACACAGGGTTATCTTCCACTACTCCATGGATCAGCGTATTTAGAGAACCTCAGCGAGCTGCTCTCATCTGACCTTGTCGAGTCTCTCAGACACGCTGTCGTCTCCTTTCTCCAGCCGACTCTGTAGCTGCCGTTCCTCCTCCAGGAGCTTCAGTCTGCGCGTGTCAGCCTTGAGCACCGCCTGAACTGCAGGAGTGTCGTCCGCCACCACCTCTGAGGAGCGACAAAGAGAAAGAAGTCAGGGATTGGTACAGCTGGATTTACCATATTATATCTTGCACAAAATAGTAGGGCTGCCCTCGCCTAAAGATTTTTCTGGTCAACTAGTAGTTGTTCATTTAAAGCATTAGTTGACTAATCAGATGTTTATTAATAAACAATTTAAATCATAATAATGAGCCTTTGATTATTAGGCTATGTAGGCAATTATTTAAGCGCACCCATAAAGCTTGCCACAGCACACCGGCAGAATAAATGATTACGAATGTGTCAGGGAAAAACAGCAAGGAGACTGAATTAACATTTTGATAACTTATTGATAAACTAGTGCTTTCTTTGTTCTCGGTCTAAGAGATGAAGTCGGCGACACTGACTCATCATCTCCGCAGTAGTGGACGCGCCTGTATGCATGTTACGGATTACATAATCTGAAAATATTTGTTTTCCATTTGAATTGGTTTATTTGAAAGTAGATATTTCACTCTCAATAGATATATATTTTTTATGTCTGTAGAGTTTCAGAGTTTCGCGCACAAGTTCACAGAGACTGAGACGGCAGAAAGCGCATCCTGTTTGCTTTCATTACTTTACAAAACCGCAACGTTTTGTTGTTATTGTGAGTGCACACAAATAAACAGAGTCTTTACAAATATATAAGCAAAAATGAGTATTTTAAGAGCAAGTGAGCACACCGGCGCCTCCATCTGTCACACAGTGAGCGCTATTGTTCAGCTTCCACACTCCACAAAGACATTTGAATAGCGCACATTTCTCTAGGTTAACATTAGATTGAGTGGCCATGTTAAGTTGCTTATACTTACATATTTCAGATGATAAGCCATATTTGAGGTCGATGACTGATATAGGCGAGCGTTTGGATGTCCTGTCCGATGTACTACCACACAGACCAGCCCTTAACGATCTGCATGACTTCACCAATGTGGATTTTATTTTTATTTTTCCTGCGACTAAGTGACTAATAAAATTTTGGTCGACTATTAGGGGGCAGCCCTATAAAATAGACTGCTAAAATAGTGAGGATAAAAAAATTGGGAAGTTTATTACAGCTACTAACGAAAACTAAAACCATAAAAACATTTTTGTCACTTGAATAAAAAAAGAAACATTAACTGGAAAAAAAAAAAAAGTTAACTTATTTTATTTTAGGTTAACCTGATGCACTAAAAACAAAATAAAACTTAATAAATCCAAATCTCTACATGTATAAAAGAGACAATAAAAATGACAAAACACAACAAAATTACTAAAATATTAACTAAAATGAAAAACTCTATCACTGGGTTGTACTGTACCTTGCTCACAAAGCAGCACATCAATATTGGGAGGAATGCTTAGAGCTCTGTTGGCGATGTGCTTTAGTAGAGTGGTCTTCCCTTTCCTGATTCAAACAGGAAACAGGAGTATGGAAACAGGTTTTACTATCATAACATTTCCAAACTGATCAAAATCTTATGCGCAATGTAGTAATGTGTCAAATTTAAACCATCAACCCACCCATTTGGTCCAACCAGACCGTATCGTCTCCCAGCAACAACCAGAAGGTCTGCGTTAACGAACAGCTCTTTACCATGGGCTGAAATGCTGAATCTTTCCAACTATAAACATATATCAGAAATTAGTACATAGTACTAAGTGTTTTCAAATCTCTCAATCATCTCCCAATCGTCTAACCTTGATGTCGGAAGCGTTTTCCAGCATGGCCTGTCGAGAGGACAGCTCAGCCTGAGAGACGGAGAAGTCTCCCTCCATGGCGTTCTGAGCTCGTACACTAGCCACCTGCCGCTCATACTCCAGCTGCACAGCACAAGAGGAAGTGTCTACAATCAGTGTTGTTATAGTCAACTAAAACTATTATTTGGTTATAAAAAAAATATATAAATATAAATATTAGATTAGAAAACCTTAAAGATTAGAAACATTGCTTTGGAAACTAACTGCAACCAAATAATCTTAAGAATAAGTTGAAGTACTAAAATTACATTGAATAAAACCAAAACTAATTAGAAATATTAAAAAAATGACAAAAGCACATTACAAAAACATGAAAACTAAAATCAAATTGGATATATTAAAAAAAGTAACTCAAAATATAAAGAAATACTACAATAATATATAAATAATATAAAAATAACACTTCTATAAAATACATTAGAGTATTCAAAATTTGCATACGCTACCCTTTTCTTTTGCTGCTTCTTCTCTTTTTTACTCATGTTAGCGAAGGGGTCGTTCTCTTGTTTCTCTTTGGCCTGCTCGGCTGCGAGGACATCCTCGGCACTCTACGGGACAGGAAGCAGAATATCAAGAAAATAAAGGCAAAGCGATAGAAAGTGGATGAATGAACACTTTGAAAATATGAATATTAGGAATACAATAAGAGAAAATTATTGTACCATCATTGTGTCATTTTCATCACTCTTTTCCTCCTCTTCTTCATCATCATCACTAGGAGGAGGGCGAGCAGGCTTCCCTTTCTAAAAATCACAAAAAAGACACTTTATGACAAACGTATTTAACATAGAACATTTTACTACAATACTTATTTTCTTTCAACATATGCTGATTTTCTCTCTGTGGAACAAAAAAAGATGATGTTCTGAAGAATGTATATTAAGCATATAAAGTTAATTTTTTTTAAAGAAATTAATACTTTTATTGATCAAAAGTGACAGTAAAGACTTTTATAATGTTACAAAATATTTCTATTTCAAATAAATCCTGTTATTTTGATCTTTCTATTCATCAAAGAAAAAAGTATCATGGAGTCTACAAAAATATTAAGCAGCACAACAGCTTTCAACATTGAAGATGATAATAATATAAAACATTTTTGAGCAGCAAATCAACATTTTAGAATAAATTCTGAAGGATCATGTGACACTGAAGACTAGAGTACTGATGCTGAAAATTCAGCTTTGCATCACAGGAATAAATTACATTTTAAAATATATTACAATAGAAAACATTTGAAACTGTAATATTACTGAACTCAGACTCTGAGTATGTATGCACATTTTAATGCATAAATATATACATAAACATACAAAAATATCTTAATCTGACCTTGGGCTGTTCTTTTTTGCCTTTCTTCTGAGACTTCTCCTGTTCTTTCTCCTGAGACTTCTCTTGTTCTCTCTCTTCAATTTCATCTTCCTCCTGTCAACATTAAGATGCCCTTTAATTGCACAGACTTGGATTTTTTTTTTTTACAAACAAATCGTATCCATCAAAACAAGAATCACACACCTTAGACGGTCTAGCAGCGACTTTCTTGCCCTTCTTCCCTCCTTTCTTTTCATTCTCATCTTTCTTCTCCATCTCTTTATCTTTTTCATCCTCTGAGGCCTCCTGTGTTTGAGAGAAGAGAGTAAACCAAAGATCCTATAGGAAAGATCAGAGCACCGCTCACCAATCAGACATAGGGTTAGTAAATCAGACTGGAATGTACAGAAAAGGGTTAGTTTCCATGAAGAGCGAAGCACTTCCGTCATGTAGCAATAAAGAAAAAAAACTGCAAGATGGGAGAAAGACAGAAGATGTGAATTTGGAAGAAAGAAAATGGTGAATAAGAATACAAAGAAACAATCCCATGTACCCACCTTTATTATTTTAGGTTTAGCCTTATCTTTTTTCTTGCCCTTGGTTACCTTCTCAACTTCCTAAATCACATACATACACGTACAGAAACAGGCACATGTGCTTATGAATGTAGAAACATTCAAAATACAGCCCAATATGTTTTTTCCTTCTGTATGACAAACAATGTGACTGCATGCAATCTTGAATGACTGAAACAGCCTTGCACTATAAAACCCTGAATTAAGACGGATGAAGGATGAGTGCCAATATTACATGATTCCATTAAGAAACTTCACTTTTAATGACTGAAACAATGAGTGCACTGGCACTGATCTGGAAAAGAAATGAATGAATGCAAATGGAATGAATTCCACTGGGAATGTCATGAAGAGAGAGAGAGGACATGAGGGATGGCTGGAATGGGACTGAAAGAGGAATAAACACAATATTAGAGAGGATAAGTTATGGGGTGTGTGACGCATATGTACTGTGGTTAGAGGTATGAAATCTGATGATGCTGTAAAGATAATATCATGAACAGCGATAGTACAGATAGCCACTAAAAACTATTGAAACAATATGCAAATATGAATTTAACAAACAATGTCTTCCATGCAATTTCTCTTAACAAGAAAATAGTAGTAGTTTAGCAGTATAGCAGTAATTAAAAATGTAAATTCTTATTTTTTAAAATTTCAGAAAACCTACTTATACTCCATATAAAACTATTTTAAACAGCATTTTGCTAATTCAATTAGTTATTATTTGCTACAAATGCATTTTATGGCTTAATATTAATTTAGAACCTACATGGTATGTTTGTACTTTAAAAATGTGTTATTTTAAAACTAACTAGTGAGGGTAAAATATTAAAATGGTAAAAAAAAATTGACGAAAGATGATATACTAGTTATATAAACATAAGGCATATCAATTTTAAACTGAAATCTAAAAAAAAAAAAAAAAAAAAAATATTCCATGGATATGAAACTAATGTTTGTGATACACTGATCTGATTTAACTGTAATGTATAAAACATTATATAAATAAAACTGACTCATTTCCCATAAAACTAAACACACGTTTATGTCTATTTCACATATGTGTATATAAGTCTATACATATACATATAATCTAAACCTGATACATAATGACTGACTCTGAAACGAGAAGCACGCACCTTTGAGCTCTTCTTGCTTTGGGGTTTATCAACAACATCCTCGTTATCACCTGCATCCTCTTCATCATCATCACTTTGCCCCTGACTCAGAGCAGCAAATATGTTGCCACCCTGACAGAAAAAAAAATACAAATCAAAGCTCTGTGGATTGGATCACATGACTTAAATTGCACTGTTCTATACACATAGCAATAATTCTGTCCACAAAGTGGATCCCAGTGAAGAGAAGTAGCGCATAGTATATCAAAGCAACTCACTTTGTTTTTCTTTCCTCCTTTGACTGGAGCAACTACTGCAAGATAAAAATAAACCATGATGTTAAATATGTGGTGTGATGTGTGACATACTGCCACAAACCAAGTTTATGACATACCCTCTTCTTCCTCTTCATCTTCATCACTTGGCTGGACTGACAGTTTCTTGAGGCGCTCCATGACCTCTGCATCATCATCATCCTCATCGTCTCCTGGTTTCCCTTTCCGCCTGTCTTTCTTTTTCTTCTGAGGCTAACAGCAAACGAAAAAGCAATCCAAAAACATAACATATTTGACTGTAATTAAATGTCCTTTAAATTTAATTAAATATATGGTAACACTTTATTTTAAGGTGTCCATGTTACACATTAAATGTACTATTATAATAACTATTATAATGTACATGTACTATTATAATAACAATAAATTATGCACAATTACATGCAAGTAGCCCTAAGCCAAACCCTAACCATATATTTAAGTACATTTAGTTAATTAATACTCAGTACTGAAATGTATAATTACACTGTAACAGGGACACCTTAAAATAAAGTGTAACCAAATATATTTTTTACTTTATATAATGCATTTATAAACACTGGAATGAATTAAAATAATGCACCTGTTTCCCTTGTGCCTCTTTCACTGGTGGCTGTTCTACACTTTCTGGTTTACTATCTGATGCCAGCTCCTCAAAAAACTGTCAAGATAAAAATAAAAATATAAAAATGCAGAAATATGCATAAAATAATTCCGATGTCAGAGGTATGGGTTTTAAAATGTATTATTAACTAATTTTTACAATTGCGTTTGGTTCTGTTAGAGCTGGTGCAACTCAGGAAATATTATTAAATAAATAAAATATTAATAGGAGTAACTGAAAATAAAACATCATATAATGCTTAGATAAAAATAGTTTAATTTTTTTTTTTTTCGCACTTGAACTCTTTTTGTTCGAATGAACTCTTGATTTTAAGCATAATGATGTTTATAATGAAAATTATAACAAATCACAGTCATGAATTAACACAAATAAAAACTTACACTCTTCTTCCCCCTCTTATCCTTCTTTCCTTTTTTGACAGGTTTATCTAATCGAAGAAAAATCATAAGCATTTTTGTACACATAAATACACTCAAACACACTAAACAGACTCAAATGAACATGCGCTGTTTGACAGCAGTATGACAACGCCACAGAAAGAATGGTTTGTGTATAGGATTTAAAACAACAGCTTTCTCAAAAAACCTAGTCAGCTGCCTACCTAGACAGCATTTTTGGGCAGCACAGGCACGTTCCCAAAAAAACCAATGCTGTCTAGGTAGGCAGCTCGCTAGATTTTGAAACAACCGCTATAATAGCATTTAAAGCTTGCGCAGTTGAAACATGGATCAAAAAGGGAATATGGTCTTAAATTATATCAGGCTGAAAATGATGCAATGACAGTGAAATATCAAACTCCGCACCACCATAAACTCGCTTCTGTCGTAGGCTAATGGGCCACGCAAAAAAATAACAACAATATAATAAATCACAACCTCTGTCAAAAATCACTAAATAACAGAGTTGTCATCATGTAAACTTTTTCAATAATCATATTCCTGTCGTTAGTATTAACAGACTGTGGTGTAGCCTAATAGAAACCTATAATCTTAACGTTACCTGTTTGTGGTTCATCATCACCCTCCCACTCAGCGACTTCTTTTGATTTCTTTGGCATTTTTCTACTAAACCTTTTCTGTCACAAGGAATGAAAATAAGGTATTTTAAACGAGACTCGGGGATGTATCACAGCTGACAAAGCACTCGAGCACACTGTAGCTCACATCACATGCGGCCTATCCGCGCACTGCTTCAGACGCTCAAACGCCGGGAGCTCGGCTCGCGACAGCGCCACTCCCTCCTCAGGCCGCCCAAGGTATTGCACTGGCGCTGCCTAAAACGAGAGATTTCAAAGAAAGAGCCGTAGAACCTGTACAAATATAATATAATATAGCATAATATAATATAATATCATATCATATCATATCATATCATATACATCAAGAAACCTACCTGCAAAGCTACAGTCCTGTTAAAAGTTTTAGGCACTTGAGTAAAAAAATGCTGTAAAATGAGGATGCTGTCAAAAATAACGTCATAAATAGATTTTCTTTATCAATTAACATCTATTAACTAAATTAAATCAATATTTGGTGTGACCATCCTTTGTGTTTAAAGCAGCTTTTGCCCTAGGGCAGGGATAGGCAACTTCGGTCCTGGAGGGCCGGTGTCCTGCAGAGTTTAGCTCCAGCCCTAATCAAACAAACCTGCCTGTAGGGTTGCAGCTAAACTCTGCAGGACACCGGCCCTCCAGGACCGAAGTTGCCTATCTCTGCCCTAAGGCCTAGGTGCACTTGCATAGTTTTTCAGGTAGCTTTGCAGGTAGATTTCTTGAAGCGTCTTGGAGACGTTGCCACAGTTCTTCTGGATTTAGTCTGTCTCAGTTTGTTCTGTTTCTTCATGTCATTCCAGACAGACTGGATGATGATCAGATCAGATCTCTGTGTGGAGCACTGGCTGTTGTCAGACCCCTTGTGCAAACAAAAATCACTGGATTATTACAATTAATGGCAAAATTAATGTTTGGAAATTTAAACTGTTATTTTCTACTGATACACTACAACAAAAGATAGAAATAACTGACTTCAAACCATTTTGTAGCTGCTGAAAATACCAGTGTTCTAAGAATTTTGGCCACCACTGTATATGTAACACTTTATTTTAGTGTCCATGTTATGTTAAATGTGCTTACTATAGTAGTAATTAAAAAAAACTTCTCTAAAACAATTGAAAGTTGTTATTGTAGATCAGCAGTAGGCAACGTCGGCCCTGGAGTGCCGATGTCCTGCAGAGTTTAGCTCCAACCCTAATCAAACACACCTGAACAAGCTAATCATGATCTTCAGCATTACTAGGGCTACAGGCAGGTGAGGCTTTTTTCAGGGTTGGAGCTAAACTCTGCAGGACATCGGCACTCCAGGGCCGACGTTGCCTACCCCTGTTGTAGATAATATAATATGATGTAATATTATGTAATATAGACAACACTTTATTTTAGTGTATTTGTTACATGTTACACATACTTACATATAGTAGTAATAAAAACTTCTGCACAATATTGCAAGCAACTACCATAAACCAAATGCTGAAGTTTAGTAAACACGTATTGTTAATTGATATAAAAATGTGACCTAATATAATATAATATAATATAATATAATATGAATATATTAATGAATAAATAAATCTGAATATAAAATTTTAGCTCCATCCATGGCTCTATCATGACAATGTAGACCTTGCGTTTAAGACTTTTATTTTGAAAAGAGAAGGCCGCCATGATTCATAAGGTGCGTGAGCGTCTTGCAGTTGGCCGCGTTCGCCGCTGGATGCCGCTGTAGGCAGATCCCGCTTCTAGAAGGCGATTGACGCATGCGCAGTTGCACAGACTGACGCTGGGCAAGGACATAAGGAGAGTGACATTTGTGTAACGTTGATAACAGATTCATATTCTTTCTAAATCGCACAGAAATTTGCCTCAGTCAGATTTGGATACACTCTCGCATCTCTGCACAGTGAGCTGACGCTCCACAGCATTTCATCAGATTCAGTGAGGACAGGTATGCATTTCATGTTTACAAGCAGGACAGCTAACAAATGACTGGCATGTATAGATATGAAGACTTAACAGACTAACTATTAACTTATCTGTCCCACGTAATCACACAGGAAACCCATAATTCTTGATCGCTTTCAGCAGAAGCCCTATCTTTTTGTAATCGTTTACTTTGTTTCGGAATGAATTGGTAGTATTTGTTAGGTTCTCAGCTCGGAGTGAAAATGTTGATTTGTAAAGTGTGACCAAAGCATGATGTGCATGTGTCAGGCTGCGTCTGATAACTGTAAATACTGCCCTGCTGTAAATATAAAATATTTCTCTAATCTAAAACGTGGATGCGAGGCTCTATTTAATTCAAACGGATGATTGAGCAATATATTACACAATTCCACCCTCTCTTTTTATTATATATTTCTGAATTAAAGTCTTGTTAGCATTTTTGTGCATAAAGAAATGCAGCACGGCCATCATAGGTGCATATTTATACGCTCCAAAATGCTGTTTATATTGGTAATTCACTAGATTTTGTCGTGTTCAGCTTTGGCCCCTTTTCTGCCTCACATTTGTTGCTGCCACTCACTCTTTAGTGAGCTGCCTGCTCAGACAGCATTTTTGGACATCTAAATGTGCTGCACACACCTATGATGGCCAAAATGCTGTCTAGGTAGGCAGTTTACTGGGTTTGACACCGCATAGCTTGTGAACCTTTTCCTAATTAAACTTCTGCTGTCTCTGTCTGGCAGTAATGTAGGTCATGTACTCCTCCTGTACTAGAGTTAATCTCTCACCTGATGTAAAAGTAACATTTATTTAATGTAGTTTCGCCCATGTATCATGTTTTTATTGGACATTTTACATTTTAATTTTTTTTGTGTACATTGTAAGAGCACTTATGACTAATAAGGTGTACCTGTACACTACCATTCAAAACTTTGTAGTCAGTAAGATTTTATTTTGAAAGAAATTATTATTTTTAATCATCAAGGATGTATTAACGTGATCAAAAGTGACAATAAAGACATTTATAATATTACAAAAAATTTGTTTCAAATAAATGCTGTTCTTTTGAACTTTCTTTTTCTTAAGGATTCCTGAAACAATTAACAATCTATCACAGTTTCCACAAATAATATTAAGCAGCACAACTGTTTTCAACATTGATGATAAGAAATGTTTCTTGAGCAGCAAATCAGCATATTAAAATGATTTCTTAAGGATCATGTGACACTGAAGACTGAAGTAATGCATTCAGCTTTGAATCACTGGAATAAATTACATTTCAAAATCTATTACAATAGAAAACTGTTATTTTAAATTGTTATAATATTTCACAGTATTACTGATTTAACTGTGTTTTTGATCAAATAAATGAAGAGATGTCTTTTTAAAAACAACAAAAAAAAATCTTATCAACCTCAAACTTTTGATTGTTGGTGAAGTTTAACTAGTAGAGCAATGTGAGCAATGGCATGAGTTAGATTCCTTGGAAACAAAACTGATCACAAAATAAAGATAAAATTTAGACACTGAAACCATTGCGAGTTGCTTTGTTTAAAAATTCTGCCAAATTCATAAATATAATGAAGAAGATCTGAATATCTGGTCTTGTTAGTATGATTTAAATGTTTTTTTGTTTGTTTGTTTGTTTTTTTACCCAGGTTAGGTTTTGAAGGACAGACGTTTCTCTGTGGATAAGTGAGTAATCAGAGGCAGCGGTGGATGGGAGAGTTCATGGTTCGTCCTCTTTGAGTAGCTTGATAATGTCATCTTACTGAGACTCCTTCGAGGTCACCTCAGCACCCTGACTTGAATGGCTGTGTGCAGAGGGGGTGTCTCTCTTTGGGTGGGGTGTGTTAGGAACCATGGCGGCAGGCAACCGATGACGAAACAGTGCTGGAAGTTATGTCAGGTACACATTGTTAAACTTTTTACCATGAAAAATTGATTTAAAAACAATTTTGAAAATGAGGGTTAAAGTGATAGTTCACCCAAAAATGAAAAATTAGCCCATGATTTACTCACCCTCAAGCCATTCTAGGTGTATATGACTTTCTTCTTTCAGACGAATACAATCGGAGTTAAATTAAAAAATGTCCTGGCTTTTCCGAGCTTTATAATGATAGTGAATGGGAATCGAGATTTTGAAGCCTGAACAAGTGCATCCATCCATCATAAAAAGTGCTCCACAAGGCTTCGGGGGGTAATAAAGACCTTCTGAAGCGAATTGATGCATTCGAGTAAGAAAAATATCCATATTTAAAACTTTATGAACCTCTAGCTTCCGCTAACTATCATACACGTGTTCCAGCGGATGACGGAGGATGTAGGCGTAGCGTAAGCAAAGACAATAGAATACCCAAGAAGTGTCACTCTTTGAAGTTTTGAATGGGGAAAAATGCAACGCTCAATATGGCTGCTCTATCGAATGAAGCCCCGCCCTCTAAGCAAAAGAACCAATCGGTAAAATCAGCGCGTCACTGCAGCTGCCGTTAGAAGTCCCGGTTGCTATAGAAACAGTCAGCGTTCTGAGACGTGCGTTCAGGACTGCGCATGCGCACTGGCTGATCTAACCTGAGAAATAAGCTTTTTTTAACGCTATTTGAGGAAAATAAACAACATTTATGAGACGGTTGTTGTCAGATTTCTTTGGTGATTACAAATATGAAATTTAATCTTAAGCTTGGCGAACAGTTTTGGAGAATTTGATGTTTCCCCATTCAAAGAGATAGGAGCTGCACTTGCATGCCCGAGAGGCGTTTCAAAGATGGCCGCCAAGTGACATGACTTGCCTTAAAGGGACTTTGGCGTAAGCTCCAGTGAGAAGTGATGAATGTGAAAGCAGAGGAGAGAGCAAAACAAAACACCTGTCACAAATTAGAAGTACAAAACGAGGATTTGTAAAGAAAAATGTTGGCCGATTTCGATATAAGCCAAGAGGAGACTGGTTTTCCTTTGCTGTAAACAAAACTTGGTTCTCACCGAAGCTTGCACTATGCCTACATCACCCACATGATGAATTGTGAACATGTGTAAGACAGTTAGCAGATGCAAGAGATTATGGTTTGTAAATTTTTAAATATAAATATTAGGGCTGCATGATAAATCACATGCGATTATCACGCGCATGTCGTCAGTAAAGCCGGTTCTGTGATTAATAGTTCACTGACAAGCTACGCAATATCGCGTTCATAATCGATGGCGATTCATCTGCGATTATGAACGCGATATTGCATAGCTTGTCAGTGATCTACGGCTCTATGTATTAAATCCCGCTCCATCTGACAGCATGTGATGGAGATTAACTAGGCATTTTTAAATATATCTCTGATTATTTTCTTCTGAAAAAAGAAAGTCATATACAAATAGGATGGCTTGAGGGTGAGTAAATCATGGGGTAATTTTCATTTTTAGGTAACCTATCCCTTTGAGATCTGTACACCCAAATATTTTCAAATTGTAAAGAAAAATTTTCAATTAATCAAAATCAAATGCTTTGACCAATTAGATTTGTCTGATCTCTAATCAGATACTGTCTGATTTGCAGACAACCGAATTTCACTTGAATGACAACTGTAGGACCCTGAGCAGTGCATCATGGGCCTTGGCTCCTCCGAACAGTCTGCGTTACCTGTCTATTAAACAGCCATCCCTGTCCCATCCCTTCCACCACGCATGCCAGCCGAACCGAGTAGCCAGCCTAGAGGAGGAGGAATGGGAGGAGGCCATCAGTTTGCCTGTCCTGCTCAAACCTGGAGAGACCGATGAGCAGCACACCGTGGTGGAAGTGCCCTTTCTCGGGCCGGCCAAACTAATCGAGCTCCTTGCTTTGGGACCCAACAGACCCTTTGACTTGCTTTTTCCTTTAACCACTGTTGATGGGAGCAGAGAGGATGATATTAGCATTACCAGAAAGGTAGGGACTGAGGAAAACCAGCTGACGGAGAGAGGCTCCTTCAGGAGTCTGTTTGAGACCGAAGGATGCCCTGCACCTTTTATGTTGGGATCTCGCTTCTTTTGCTTTCACTGCCCCGGGATGGAGTCTGTTTCTGAGATTGTGGATAAAGCAGGAAAGGGACAGGATGAGCAGAGCTTCTATCCGGCCCTCAGTGTCACACATTACAGCCATGCTGAGACTGAGAGGGTGGACAAGAGCTCCAGCCAGAGAGACATGGAGAATGAGGAGAAGCTGGCCCTGATGCATGAAAAGCTGAGGGTGGAGGTAAGATGAATTTAAGGGGGATGAGATGGACCACTCGTAGAAAAATGAATGGGAGAGAAAATGCTTGATATGGAGGCTGTAGGACTTCTATTCCAGTTAAAGATATTAAATTTATGATACCTTTGTTGTCAGATTGTATTTTTGATTAATGTTATCACAATTTAATCTTGACTAATTGTTAAGGTTCTACATTGTGTTTCAGCTTCCCAGATTCTTTGTGAAAAATCATGACTACAGCATATACTCTGAAGATGTTGAGTTCATCAATGGTCTTCTGAACACCAAAACAAGGTAAAGGGTTTCTTGGTGCATGTTATACTGGTTTTTAGGCCTCAAAGTAAGTTATACTAGCTGTCAGTGAACCCCTGTGACTGTTGTTGTTCAAACTCCATTGGTTACATATTGCCAATAAATGGGTGTGGTGAACTCAGAAAATAACGACTTGTCTTGTCCACTGCTTATAGACAAGTCAACAACACAATTACAAATTCTGCAAATAATTGCAAATAGTTTTTGCAAGCAAAACTATCAAATTTTGTTACCTCAAGATGTTTTGATTGCCTCATGTTTTGTCGTCAACTTTTTTCTTTTCTTTGTTTTTCAAAGACATTAAAAGTTTTTCAGGCAAAATGAATAATGTTTGTTGCATCAAGACATTTTGATGTCTCAAGATTTGTTCTCAAAACGTTTTCTATGTTGGAAAACATTTTGCTTGCAAAGCACTTTTTGCAAGTACGTCAAAAAAAAAGTTTTACCAAGAAAAATGTTTTCAACTGCAAAAAAAAAAAAAAAGTTTTAAGATTTGATCTAAAAATGTTTTGAGGAGAACAAATGATTTGTGGCTTTGTTTGCTAATTACACAGTGACAGTAGTGACCCTCATGTTCCAAAATGAGTCAGAACTACCATTGAATGGCAGGTTTTGGCTTGTTTCCAAAGTACTGGTATATTTGAAACAGCACAGCTGACTGGTATAATACCTGTTCTTCTATCTCTAAAGGGGTCGTGTAGCGTACCAGCTGACTCTGACGCTTTGGCGATTGATGTGTCTGTGTTACTATGCGGAGGCTCAGCTGGAAGTGCTGAAGCTGACCAAGCATCCAGAAGATGGCTCCATCAAAGCTCGCTGGAGAGTCAAAGGCCTGCCCTTCCACTCCATTCTGGTCTTCTTCTACAAGAAAGACAAGAGCCACCTCTACAGGTGAGACATACTGTGACAGCCTATCAAAACATTGCTCTGTGCTCATCTTAATTATTTTTTTCTGTTCAGAACATATGATGCATTCTCCACCTTCTATGTTGGCTCTGATGGACGAATACACCGGCATAAAGTTGAAAAGGTGAGGTTTGCTTGCAACTAAATCTTTTCAGAATATCCTTATTTTCTATATTTTTTAAATTAAATAGGATAATAATAAAAAAAAAATAGTTTTTATTATTTTCCAAGAAAGTGTCAGTGAAAAGAAATTTCTGAATCATATTACACTCCTGTTTAAAAGTTTGGTGTCAGCATTTTATTTATTGATTTTTTTTTTTTTTTTTTTTGTTAATAAAAACTTTGCCCTCATTAACTGGAACACTGATGGATATTTCAGAGTGCTTTCCCTCATTTTGAGCAGATCAAAGCTGAATTTTCCAGATATATTTCAGTAAGCTGATGGGGATTAGAAGTGAAAAAGGGGGGATAGTTTTGTTTTAAAGTGTTGTGTGAAAAACCAGGAAGGAGATGTGAGTGAGGATTTGGAGATAATAGTAGCAGACCACATCTGCACGGTGTCTGTTATCTTTTCATATTAATATAGTGAAATACAAAGAAAAAGAAAATAATCAGGAGGAACAGAACACAGCTAGAGGACTAAAAATAGATTTTGTCACAGATAATCTTTTAAGACTAATGTCACATTGAGATAGCAAGCTTTTTATTATATTCCTGACAGATAAACAGTGTTGGGAAGGTTACTTTGGAAATGTAATGGGTTACAGATTACCCTATTTAAAATGTAATAAGTAGTGTAACACTTTTAATTACTTTATTAATGTAACTGATTACATTTGATTACTTTCTAAATTTCTAATGAATGTTTTCAACTGATCACCATTTTCAAACATTTACTCAACACTGATTACTGTCAGACTTTCAGAATCCTTCATCATTTGAATTGATTATAATTTATTTTTAAATTATAGCATTACCACAGATGGCCCCCTTGGACATCTGCTGAGGCCCTCTGATTGAAAAACAATGTGTTATTGTGTCATCTCTGGTTTAACCTTAGTGTTTTATCTATGTTGGCAGGTTATGGAGGCTCGTCCTCCCTTGCTGCCCAAAGTGACCTCAATGCTGGCCGGGGCTCTGGTGGCACTGGGCATTCAGGAGCACCGGCCCGCCCTCAACCTGCTCCCACTCCTGCTGTCTTCCCTCCGACAGCCCCGAGCCTGAGCCGCAGCAGAGCAGGACCAGAGCGTGGACGCGTTTGGTCACACACAAAGACTGAAAAAGATGCAGCGCTGTATTGTGTGGGTTGAGTGAATGAGATATTGGTAACTAGTTTTTTGGGGGGAAATCCGCAGGAACAAGAACAAATGAGTTAAAACTGTTCTCACTTGAAACAATCTTCTTTGTGCGCTCTTTAATTTCCATTGTTTGAATATATCACCAAACTGGTTTGGATCGTAACAGACTATCTAATACACGAGGCCATCACTAACTAGGAGGTTAACTAACAGGTGTTGATGACCCAGTACGTTACATGGTATCTGTAAATACATTCAGGCAGCTCGGCTGTAAAACTGGCTTTTAAAGCACATGCCAGATAAAAGGTGAAGATGGTTCAGCTCACATTCACACTAATGGATCAGCAGAGGAATTGGTCATGATATTGAAGTCTTGATCAGCTTATATTGTAATAATTAATTATATATTTTTTGTATTTATATATTAATTGGAGTTTTCATCAGTTGCATTAGTTTAAATGTTATAGAGGGAGGTACATGAAAACCAGCCGTTTCATTTAGTAGCAGTGAGTGTCTTTAGGGTTGCTGCCTTTTTGGTGACCTTTAAGGGAAAGTGATGCCAGGGACTGCCTTTGAGCGTAGAGAGTTTAGTTTCCTGTCTGGACTTGTTCTTGTTTGCCCTTACTTCCCATGTTTGAATTGTTTTCAATGTGCAAGTCACATGGTATTAAGTTATCAGCCAATATGGCTCCCTGCATAATTACATTGCCAAATCTCTCGCCATGCCGTCCATGTAAATTAAGCACTCTTATTTGAAACATGCTTTCAAATTCTTTCCTATTGAAGTATATTCGGAAGTGTATTTGCATCTGCAGAGCAACGCGTGGGTTATTTTTCTCCAGGTTAATTGGTCAGTCTCAGTGCATTTAGTGTGATAATACACGCTCTCCACCCATAAGAACAGTTTAGCTGCCCTAGCTTCTTGTGGTAAAGACATAGACCAAACACTTTAATGGGCATCCTGTGTCACAAAGTAGTCAGAACACTTCTGTCTCAAGAGCTTGCGCTTTTAAATGGACGATAAAAGCATGAAACGCTATCGCTCCACAGTCTGTGCAATTCAAAGCCGAAAGGTCAGAACCTGTTAAAGCAGATCCATATAAAACATGGCTGAGTAATTGTTCTGGTGATTATTTCTGCCCTTATTACCCAAAAACCTGTGTTGAATATGTTGTGTGACAAATAAATGCATACTGACATTGATATTTTTCTCTGTTGTTCTGTTTTATCCACTTCCATTTAGGTATTTGAAATTTGAATTATCTGCAAAATAATGTTTTTGTTGCATATAAAGGCATTTTCCATAAGTTTTTTTTAAGGTTCAAATAGGACTCTTTATTTTTGTTATGGTACACCACCTTTCAAAATTTTATTTTTAATTTATTTTTTGAAAAGTTTTTTTTTTCTCAGCAAAGATGCATTAATTTGATCAAGTGACAGTGAAGGCTTCAAAATATTATTCTAAATAAATGCTGTTTATTTTAACTTTATATTTAAAAATGTATCATGGTTTTCACATTAAGTAGCACAACTGTTTTCAACATTGATAGTACAAAAAAAATGCAAATCAACATATTAGAATGATTTCTAAAGAATCCGAGACTGAAAACTGATGTAAAGGCAGTGTTGCATCACAGGAATAAATAACATTTTGAAATATTTTTTTAAATAGAAAAGAGTTATTTAAAATTAATAACATTTTTTACATTTACAGTTTTTACTGTAATTTTGATAAATGCAGCCTTGGTAAGCATTTGAGACTTATTTCAAAAACATTAAAAAAAAAAACCTTACCAACCCTAAACTTTTGAATGATAATGTTTTATTTATTAAAATGTTCTATTTTTTATACTAGTTTTATTTTATTTTTTTTAATTTTTCAGCTGTCACCAAAGTTTGAGTTGAATAAAGATTAAATAATGTCAGTAAAATATGGGTAACAGGGTTGAATATTTACCATAAATTAAATCATTGTTCAGCTAGCACTTTAGAGACCAAATTTCTGGTTTATAGTGATTGATAAAAACCAACAAAAAAAAAAAAACATGGTTGAATGCTTGAGACCATTTAATGTAATTGATGCAAAATTTGTCATTCTCCAAATTCTCTCATTTCCTGGGTATCATAGTTTTATATCTTGAAAAAAGTAATGAGATACCAATTTGTATCCAGATGAAAGTCATTGTGTTTGTTTTAAAAACTAAACCATAGCAAAGGAGTTTCTTTAATGTAAGTGGCCAAACAGGTAGGCAGACACAGCCATTTCTTTAAAACTAGAAGTAATTCTAGACTTGAACCATTTATTTTGTAACAGCCACATTCATGAACAACATGATGGAGCCAACAAGATGTTTTTGGCATGCAAGAGATACTTACAAATAACAGCTCTATGGCATCACTATGACTAAAACTCTCCCAGTCCTCAGTGACGAATGTGCAGTGCTGTACATCTAATCATGTTCAGCATGTCTGGAACTTGTAAACACCAATCTTGGCATCTCCTCTATCTACGTACAGAGCAGGTCAAGCTGGAACGAATTAGGTTTTCTTCATGTATATGTACCTGCTATTATTGTCATTATTAAAACAACTTATTACAACAATGTACATCTAATTTACAATGGACAGGGTCATATATGAATCCTGTCAGAGTAAAACTGAATGTTTTGACATCTACTAAGATTATAAGATGGTGTTTCAGACAAATGGATGCCACGTAGTGGAAAGAAAGTCTAGTTTCTTCTGCCTCCATGAACAGTCTAGTTCACCAGCTCTATATTTAGCCACTATCCACAGATTTGACTATGGCAGACATCTGAGATATGTGTCAGCCGCCGACTTCAAAACAGCTGTAACCCCTAAACGCATGAGACGCTATTGACCGTTCCTTCGAGACGTCATGGTCATGACTATGTTTGAGAGATGAAAAAGAGTAAACAGAGCTGTTGGGTTAGGAGTCCTCAGAAAAAGCTCTGTGAGTGTTGGGAAAGCGCTGGTGGTTGTAGTCTGGATCATCACTCAGTCGTTTCTTTATATCACTCTTCACCTGGAAGACAATGAAGGATGCAAAAGGTTTCAAAATGTTCAATGCAATTCAGAGAGCAAGATCACAATCTGTACGGTCTGCATTCCTATTTTCTAGCAAAACTAAATTTGTAGCTTTAATAATGTGGGATTGTGGAAATGGGACCTAAATTGAGTGTGTATATATCAGGGGTGGCCAACATCGGTCCTGGAGAGCCACAGTCCTGCAGAGTTTTGCTTCTTCCTAATCAAACAAACCGTCTGAAGGGTTACCAAAAAAAAGCGCCAGGCAGGTGAGTTTTATTGAGGGTTGAGCTGTGCTCTGCAGCACTGTGGCTCTCCAGGGCCTCAGTTCGCCACCCCTGGTGTATATATTAAAATTCTATGGGGAAAACTTTGAAACTCACAGGAACAGCATGGAAAAAATCAGCCCTAAAACTAATACCATTTTCAGTTGTTTTCTTAAACTGAAATAAAGCTGAAATATGATCAAATATAAATATTAGATGGAAAAAAAAAATAGAAATGCTGTCTTGGCGACTGAAATAAGCTAGTTGTCACGTACTAAAAGAAAATAAAAATAAATTAAAGCAAAATCTAATTATTAAAAAATAAATACATCAAGACAAAAGCACAGAATTAAACACAGAATAAATTAAATGGAAAACAATGTCTAAATGTAAATGTCTAGGGAGAATACAATGAGTTGTATTAGAAACATTTCAAAGTCAAGCTCCATTACCTTTTAATTCATTAAAAAGAAAAATCTAGAAATAGTTAGAAATATCTATTACTGTACCATCCTATCACTGCAAAAAGTGATGTTCTTTGATATTTTTGTCTGGTTTTCCACTCATTAAAAAAAAAAAAAAATTATTATTGAAATATGAACTAAATTAAAATGCAAAACAAGTTTTCAGACCCTACCGGCAGATATTTGTTGTTGTTGTAAGAATAAATTAACTTGTCGGCACCAATAGCCCTGTGGGCAACAGCTGCCCTACATGCGCTACGGGTGTCCCGAGTTCGAATCCCAACTCAAGCACCTTTCCCGATCCCGAAAGAATAAAATAACTTTTTAAAAAAAAAAAAAAAAAAAAAAAAAAGAGTTCATATCTTCATTTTGCATCTAAAGTTAATGTATCGTGATTTAAGGATATTTGTACTGGAAAATAAGACAAAAATACTGAGGAAGATATTCGTTTTTTGCTGTTTGTGCAACATTTCATGTCATAGCTTTATCAAAATACTTTCTGCTCTGATTTAAGACCTTGTTAGGCCTTTATTTGTAAAAGGGCAAGTGAGGCCTTTTTAAGACCTCTGAATAACACTGGTCCACGCAGGTGTCTCATACGGTGCCCGGGAGGGGTCGGCTTCGGTTCACTTAGTTTTGTCGTGGCCACGAGATATTAACTCGTGGGAACGTGATATGTCGTGGCCACTAAGATCGCTGCTTTTGAGTGTAACGAGATCCTTTATGTCAGTGGCCTCGAGATGCCATTGTTGAGGGAACATACATCCATTTCTTGTGGCCACGACTCTTATGCTGAGGAAACAAGATTTTCGGTGGCTGGCGCAGTTTATTGGCGCAAACAAACTTAGCGTGACTGATAGCAACCCGGGATTATCAGATAATGGATAAAACATTTTTATTAACATTAAACATTTCATTTAATATTTGTATATTATTATTATTAATTATTATTAAGTTATATTAACTTGTTAGGGCTATATTTTATTTATTTCATATATAACATTTTATTATTTCCTCTTTCAATTCGTGTATCTCTTTACCTAAGTAACGTTCTGTATAATTATGCTATTTGCTACCATATATTTTGCAAATACGGTAAACGCCTGACAATTACGCCAATACTTTGATTGTAGGCTATTTATGCCAGTGCGTGATGATAAATGAGCGTGTTGTATTTTCATTTACAAATGAAACTATGTGAATGATTCATTCCTCAATGAAACACTAGACAGTAGGCTATAATATTAATAATTATTAATTCGCAGAAAAAAAAGAAATATTGGCTATAAATTCCAGTCAACATAATCAAAGCTTTATGTCAAGCATTTACAGTAGGCTTATTTACAAAACTGGTCAGAACATTAATGTAAAGAGATCAAAATGAACGGAAAAAACTAATTATATAATAATTAGGGATGCACCGAAATGAAAATTCTTGGCCGAAGCCGAAGCCGAACAAAATGAAACACTGGGCCGAAGGCCGAATACCGAACACGGTTTTTCGCATTTTTTCCCCCATGTAGGCCTACTTTACCCTTTTCTTTTCACCATTGCATAAATGAAATAGCCAAAATGTGCTTTTTTACTGTTTTGCCCTGCTTTTCAAATGAAAAAAAATCAATTACAAAACAACAAATTAAAAATATTTACTTAACACTGAACATTTTTTAACATTCTATCATATATTATACTAACAAAGCACAATTTAACAAAATTAATAAGTTATTAAAATAATATTTTTTGGCCATTTTTGAGACCCTCTTCTTGAATCAGGCATGTCTTTTTTACTGTACAAATAAATGCAGCCTCTCTGAGCAGAAGAGACTTCTTTTAAAACATTATATTACAATATATTACAGATCCCAGTTTGAACACTATGTGTGAATGTTATAATAAATGTATAGAGCTGTTATAGGGTAGTAATTATTATTATCATTATTATTGTCTTATTTTATTTTATTTTACAGAACAACAGTAAAATTACAATTTTAACATTTATGAATGTTGGAGTTTTTCTTAGATTTTATTTTGGCAGAAACCCGCAGGAAGATCTTAGTGCTTCTTTTTGTTGACAACAGCATGCAGATATTTAAATAATTTATTTAAATGATTCTCATTACGAATTTGGGAAGATGTTTGTCTCACGTATCACATTGTCACATGGCTTTAAATAAATTATAAAAATGTTACTGAGCAAATGATGAGTAACAGTGTTTTAGCGCAGATTTTCCTCGCGCTTTGGACTTTGAACCCTGGCGCCACGAGCTCGTACAGTGCTGTTTGAATACATGCAATTCGTGCGTGTATTAGAAAACATAACATTCTGCAGTTTATTTACTAATCGTTTGAGGCCATTTCGCGATTTCAATCATCATACAGTAACCAGCAACAACCACCTCTTCCTCTTCTCATCGGAGACATGAGATGCAGCACTAAGCAGTCTCTCGCTGTCTGTGCTTCGTGCTTGTAATGATTTTTGCGTCTTTCTCTGACAGTTTTAAATACTTCCACATCGCAGGCGCGTTTGCTGCATTAGTGCGCGCCTCTATTTGATCGCGTCACGTCATTGCTCGGTACAATTTATTCGGTCTTTTCGCTTTTTCGGCCGAACACCAAAAGAGGTTTTTTTTGCTATTTTCGGCCGAACAATTTCGGTTGCCGAACATTCGGTGCATCCCTAATAATAATTGGCTAATAATAATATACAAATATTACGGAAAAAGACGATCAGTTAATGGACACACACAGCTAGTAAGACTGATGGATAAAAATGTTTTCTTATAGGTCTATTTTATTTTATGTACTTTATGTAACATTTAGTCTATTTGTGATAATTCGAATGCTGGTTACATTCGCGTGCAATTGCCTACAGTCCGGTAGCCTATGGTCAATATAATAATTTAATTATGTAATAATTGCTATAATAATTAATATAATAATTTCTTAATTGAAAATAAAATATTAATGAATCCCTGATAATCCCGGGTTGCTATGGTCACGTAGGTTTGTTTACGCATTAAACTCATGGCCACGAGAAAAATATGTCGTTCCCTCAACATAAGAAATTTATGATCCGCATTCACGAGAACAGTCTTCCTTTTTTGTTTTATTCAACAAGCATCACCAATGGGGTTCCCTCAATATAAGAAGTTGTGGCCACGAGAAATGGATGTCGTTCCCTCAACATAGCATCTCGAGGCCACAACATAAGGATGTTGTTACCTCGACAAAACGATCTCGTGGCCACGACATAATATCACGTTCCCACGAGTTAATATGACGTTCCCACAAATTAATATCTCGTGGCCACGATATATTATCACATTCCCACGACTTAATATGTCGTGACCACGACAAAACTAAGTGAACCGAAGACGACCCCTCCCGGGCACCGTAGTCTCAGGACAGATCAGGAGCGAATTTAGTTTCTTACCTGTTGTGCATATGCTTCCTGCAGCTCCGGTGCCTCCAGCTCCCCCTGTAGGCTGTCTGGGGCAGTAACAGGTCGCACCCCTGCTGTCCTGGCAGCTCGACTCACGGCCTCAGTGAGAGAGAGGTGAGGACCCTCCCCCTGCGCGGTCTGTGAAGGGAGGAAAGCAGTTCTAAATGAACTGTTCATTTTGCATTGGTGATCTCTAGTAGCGTTCTAGTTTTAAGTGAATATAGTTGCCGCACAGACCTTCCTCCTCTTAGCTGGCATCCCATGCAGATAAGCATCAGACAGAGGCGGCTGTGCTTTCATCTTCCTCTGGGTCAACATATCATGTCTTATGATGGGTACCCACTCCTGATTAACATATATTTAACACACATTATTACTATATACTATATCAGTTGTTGTTTTATTTTTGCTGTCAACTTTGAGCTCATTTATGTGTCAGTGTACTACAAAAAAGTGATAAACATTTAGCAGATACACTAAATCACAACAGACAATGGAGTCTCACAGGTGGAACAGTTGCTGCCCATGGCTCCGCCTCTCCAGTTGACTCCTCCCTGTCTGCAGGTGCCATGGCTACTGCTCCTCGTGTCTCCTCTAACAATGGCCTGCCAGGTGGTTCATCACCATCAACAGTGTCTCCTGAGGATGCCATGACTTCCTCTGCAGTGGTGGCAGGAGCAGGAGACAGACCCTCTTCCATCTGTAACATATAATCACATATTATTATCATGACATACAGTTTATAGTGCAGTCAAACATCCAGATGTGTCCAAGGCCTAAGTGACAGGAAATACACAAAGGACAGTTGCTTATGATGTGTGTGTGCTAATAGTTAACTAGACTAATTTTTTTTAAAACTTTAACGGCCATTAACTGAAGTTTAAACAGAAATACTAAGAATACTAAAAAATAACAGAAATAAAAATAAAGCTAAATATTATTAACAATAACAACAAAAACACAAAAAATGATTAAAAATTACAATGAAAATATTTTTAAAAATAAAATAAAAAAAATGCATTAGTTTTAGATCAGTAATGTTTTTTTAAAGGCTTTTCTGCTCACCAAGGCTGTATTTATTTGATCCAAAATACAGCAAAAACATTAATATTGTGAAAAATTATAATTTAAAATAATTTGAATATATTTTAAAATGCAATTTATTACTGTGTTGGAATTTTCATTCTAATATGCTGATTTGCTGCTCAATAAACATTTAATATTATACAATTTTATTATATTTTCTATTTCAGATAAATGTTGTTCTTTTGAATTTTCTATTTTTTTTTTCTCCTGACACTAAATACTGGAGTAATGATCCTGAAAATTCAGCTTTGCCAGCACAGGAATAAATTGGATTTTAAAATATATAAAAAAAATAGAAAACAGCTATTTTAGATTGTAATGATATTTCACAATATTACTGTTTTTGCTGTATTTTGGATCAAATAAATACAGTCTTGGTGAGCAAAAGAGACGTCTTTTAGAAATAATAATTCTTCTATGCACCAGTAAACTAGACTCAGTCTCATTCAGTTAAAACGTACCTCAACACTCATGTTATCTGATTGCTGGCTTGCATGTGCTTCTGACTCCGTTCTTTGAGACGACTCGCTCTGTACATAAAAAACATAATAGAAGCATATTAATTTCTGTATTCTGTGGTTCAGTTTGGGAGTGAATCCTGATGAGAGGGTGAATACCTGAGTATAGATGACGTAATGCTGGATCTGGTCTTCAGTGACTGGATTGTGCTCTAAAATCACATGCAGCCTCATGGACATCATACTGGTCAACCAGTTCACCAGGCTGGGGTTCACTTCAGCTGACATTCTCCTCTGAGTGAGGAGTAAAACATGAACGTGTCAAAAGATGCATTCAGTGCAACACCAAACAACCTTCATGAGGATGAATCAATGAATCTTACAATTCGGTGGTTGATGACAGTGGTTAAAGCTCTTTGCTCTCCTCTTAAGCAGTAGAGATTGAGAGCCAAACACTCAAACAGACCCTGGGTGCACATATACAGCAAGCGCTGGCCAAATGTGTTATCTGGAGAGACACAAGAAACAGCGTAATTGTTAACAAAAATATAGTTTTCATTATTTTAAATAAAGCTGAATAAAATAAAATTTTAGAAAAAGTACAAAGTACATAAACTGAAGTACAAAAATTATTAAAACTAAAATAAAATTCAATTCAATTAAAAAACATGAATGAAGTGAAGTGAAGATGACACTGAAGAAGTCCACAGAAAATAGATCTTTTTTTTTTTTGTTACAAATTGCCAAGACAGTTTCCATTTGCCCTTTGTATCATATCTTTTGAATTCTTGATTCAACTGATTAATGTAAAAATGTCCCCAATAAGGAATAAAATCATGTAATTTGAATACTGGGGTCAGAGCAGTTTTTGGGTCTGTGTTTGTGTGGATAGTATGGTGGTCACCTGTACAGCGCAGAATGTGAGTAGCCATGCGAGTGAACTGTTGTCTCAGGAAGGATATGTTGGTTTGGATGATGTCCACCCCCTCGCGAACAGTCACAGTGGACTGAAACAGATCCAGCACAGAGACTATCAATTAGGGTGTATGATGAACAGATGGTACAGGATAAATCAGGTGCAAAAAAGACTTACAAAACTCTCTGCAATATACTCCTCTAGCCCATTGATCAGATCCTCAGCAGCACTCTAAACAACAAAAACCATACCATTAGTATCATTACCACACATTAGTATAGTGCCGGTATTTACATTTAGTCATATAGCAGATGCTTTTATCCAAAGCGACTTACAAATGAGGACAAAAAAAGCAAATCGAATCAACAAGAGAACAATAAAATGCAAGTGCTATGACAAGTCTCGGTTAGCCTAACACAATACACGTAGCAAGGTTTTTTGTTTTTGTTTTTTAAAGAAAACAAGCAGTTAGAAAACAAAAAGAGAAATAGAGTGCAAGTGTTAGAGGGTCAAGTTTTTTTTTTTTATATTTTTTTTTTTATTTAATATTTTCATTATTTTCATTGTTCTTTCGAAGTGCCCCTTTCAATGAATCAGTGAATCAAAAAACACTGAATAAACGATTTGTTTGCATCATGACTCCAAAATGTTCAAAAAAAGTCCCTGTTAGGGGTATGTAATAGTGTAATTTCGTTAACGAAAACTATGACGAAAAATGTTCGTTGACGAGCTTTTTTCCCTTGACTAAAACGAGACAACAATAAGGTCAATAAACGATAACTGTGATCATATCAACATGCAATATTGTTGACGATAAAAGACGAGACTAAAACGTATTTAAAAAAAAACAAACTTAAAAAAAAGAACAAAATATTATTGCGAACTGCTGTACTACGTAAGCTTTCATGTGTGCGGTTGCCAGCTATCAAGACTGCAAATCCCCGAATCAGAGCTTCTCTGTTGAAAGGATACATTTTCTGTCTGGTGTTTTGCTAAATTTTTGCAATCTGGCAACCATGTGCATGCACTTCTCTTCATTGCGAAAGCACCGAAGATGATCTGAAAACACCGGCAAACAAGTTAGCTGAAGTTTAGAAATCTCCATGTGAGATATTCTGCTTAAATGAAATTTCATTCAGCCATTCTGTGTCATTCAGCCGGTCTGTGTTCTGTCATGAGATCTCAACTATTTTGTTTACGATTGTGGTTTCTGAATAAATGTACCTATGCATCTGCTGTTGTTTTAAATTAGAAAAATTACTGCAATTTGGAATTATTGTAATTACTATTCGAAATTTCATGGTTGTTTTCATAATGTAGACAGAGAAAGTGCATAAGTCTTTGATATTAATTTTTATAATAAGTAGCCTATAATCAGTACAATAGAAAATAAACCATGTGTATGAGTCGACATTCTATTGATTTTGAGCAAAAATATATGTATATATGTATATATATTTTTAATCAGTTTAACCATTATACAGCATGATGAAAATGTGACTAAGATTTCATTGACTAAAACTAGACTAAAATGCTCAGACATTCAGTCAAATAAAACTTGACTAAACAAAAACAGGCAAAGGTTGATAAATAGGATAATAACTAAAAAGTACATTTGACACAGGACTAAGATTAAATTAAAAAATGGCTGACAAAATGAACATGAGTGTGTAATATGTATCATCAAAGAGAATATCATAATTGAACCAAATTATCGAGTATGCCAATTGAGTATGTAACTCATCTGAGATGAGTCATGTATGAAAGCAGCTCACAGCTATGTTGGCATCGGTGGGCTCTCGGCCTTGCAGATAGTGCTCAGTGAAGAAGGCCGTGAGCTGGGGCTGGATGCGGCTCAGAGGCTGAGGATTACCATGAAGCAGCAGAACCATGTCTACCATTGAGAAACTCTGACACACCAGAGACAGCAGATCTCCAAAGAACCCTGCCAAACAAACACAGACAGTGAGTCAGTAGAAGTACATTAAATGCAAATTTGAGTTGAGCCAATAAATCACAGAAACTGACCCACTGCATCTCCAGTTCCAGGAGTGAAGAGGTTGCTGGTCTGGGAAAGTCTCTGAATAAACTGGGCGATGCTCTCAGTGTTGCCTTGACCAGCACCCAGAGAGCCCATCATTGTGGACAGGACGCCCTGCACGATACCTGTGAAAAGTTCAGGGCTGAGGGTCTCTCCACCTCCACTGGGAGGCTGAGGGGTGGTAGTGTGGGCGGCTCCTGAAGGGGCAGAGGGCGTGGCTTGTGAGGGTGGAGGCTGCTGGTTTGGTTGAGGAAACACAGGCTGGCCGGACTGCAAAGAAAACAGGACGTTCAAATGAAAACATTTGGTAAAATCAAACCCATTTGCTTAGAAAGGCACCAACCTGAATGAACTCAGACAGGCCCTGGATAAATGCAGGGACACCTGGTAGAGTCACTGTAATGGAGGGAGGACCTCCAGACACCCCTCCACCAGCTCCAGCAACTCCTCCCAAAAGTGAGCCCAGCAGCTGAGCTAGGTTATCTCCTAGGCCGCTCTCCTGGGACTGACCCACGGACGCCGTGCTGGTGGTGTGGGTGGATGTCTGACCGGATGTGTTAGCAGAGGAAGGAGGAGCAGTGGAGGAGGAGATAGAGGAGGAGGAAGGGGCAGCTGTGGAGGTAGAGAAAGAGAAGGAATGGGACGATGAGGTAGTGGACGTCTGGTCACCTGATGATGAAAAACATGGAATGTTTATAAGCTGTGTGATGTTGGATCTTGCACAGGAACTGGATAGGTAAGGACCACTCACCTGTGTGCAATGGCATCAAAAGCTGCCCTACCAAACCACTGACCATCTGTGTGAGAGGAGAGGACGTCATAGGGTTGCCCTTGATTGAAGAACAAAAATGAACTAGTTTTATGCAAAGAGATTAGATATCACCCAAGCCTGAAATACAAGCTTTTTAAACAATATTTGAGCATAAGAAACAAAATTAATGAGATTTTGTTACTGATCTGTAATAAGTAATTTAAATATGGATGTGGCAAGCAGTTTTTCAGATTTCAGGATTTTCTTATTCAAGAAGATAGGACTTGAAATAGCTGACCAGAGGTGCTGCAAATATGGCCACCGACTTTCCTTGAAAGGGACTTTGGTTTTATGTCTCTCCAAAACACAATGTATCTTAAAAGTTCATACTTGGTTAGTCTGTTGTCCTGCTGAGGGGGGCACTGTTGCCCGCAGGTTGATGGTGGTCCCTCTGGTGCTCATGGGTTGGGGGATGCGTGGAGACAAGGTGGGCCGTGTGATGACCACCCTGGCCTGAGGTGGCGGAGGAGCCGGGCTGTCTGCACTCTGGGCACCTGTGCCTGCAGTGCCCTGCTGCTGCTCCTGGTGTCCGGCAGAGGCTGTGGCTGCCATGGCAACAGCCTGCTGGGAGATCTGATGCATGATGGCCTGCATGAACTCCGGTGGCAGTCCTGGTACATGGATGGGTGCTGTGGTGCCTTCAGAGAACAGATGCACAGAATTCAGTGAAAAGTGACTACTAACACTGCTGGGAATTGAAACTGCTGCAAGGTCTGAATTTTACACACAAGACTACAGACAACTGACAAACAACAGCTGTGTTACATCCCAGTGCAAAAATAGTACTTTAACACCACTCAAACTAACAATTCTGTCATCATTTACTCGCACGATGTTCCAAACCTGTATGACTTGTTTTCTTCCACTGAACACTAAAAAAGGAAATTTGAAGAATGTCCAGAGCAGTGTTGATATCAAATTAACACTATTAAAAACCATTTTTGGTAATTAAAATAAATTTTAAATTTAAAGTATTAAAATGATCATTAACTAAAAATAAAAACTATATCAAAAACTAAATAGAAATATAAAAAGCTAATAAAATTAACAAAACCACATAAAACTATTATTATGCCAACTCAAAAAAAAAAAAAAAAAAAAATTACTATAATAGTTTTAGGGCTGTATATGTGTGTGTGTGTGTCTCCAATAAACATTTTAATAAGTCTGTAACTAATAAACAATATCTAATAAACATTTAATTCCACAAACCTCACTACCTTTAACCATAAATATATTGTTGTCAATATAATGTTTTTCATTTAGTCTTCAAAATAAAAAAAATAAGCAATGCCAAATATTTATTTAATGTTTTTTTTTTTTTTTTTTTACTATTTTAAACAATATTTCTCTGAAATTGTTCATGGGTCCCTAGCACCCCCCATAGGCAACCCATGTTTAAAGACTACAATGTATATGGTGAATTTTATTATGATGATGATGTCCGGATCTCTTTAGCCTCAGTCCCCCTTTAATTTGTTGCATGGAAAACATGCACTGTAGAAATTCTGCAAATATTTATTGTTTCGTGTTCAGTGTAAAACAGTAAGTCAAACTGGTTTTGAACGACACGAGGGCATGTAAATGATGATAAAGCGTAATTTTTTGAGTGAATTTTTTCTTTCAGACACTATCACATGTTAATGTTGGCACGGCTGGTTACTGACTATAGAGAGAGGTGGAAACTAACCAGTCTCTCCAGCAACGCTGGGGTTCTGTTGCCTTTGGCCCTGCGCTCCACTGTCTGAATCTGCTGCACAGAAATGCACAGATCAGTGGTCGGCAGTTACACTACAGCTTCCCATTCCAGGTCTCAAAATTCCTTTTTTGAAAGCAACTAATTTAAATTGTAAAATCATATCATGATGAAGAAAAGTGTTTGTAATATTCTGAAGTGTAGCAGACCAGGAATGGGCAGCATGGCTAAAACACAGTGCTAAGAACACTGGGTTTCTAATTGGGTGGGTTGGTGACATACCATCCAGGTTCATCTGCATCATGACCACTGGCTCCATGGTCTGGTGAGTGATTCTGATCACTCTTGGAGTCCCCTGACCATGACCTGTCTGTTGACTGGCTCCATTTGGTGGAGGAGGAGGTGCCTGACCCTGAGACTCTGATTGGTTGCTGGGCTGTGAGGTTTGGGCCTGACCCTCACTTGTCTGTCTGCTGTTTGCCGTCATAGTCACAGTGGAGCCCAGGTTCATCTAGAAGATGACATATATTTTGAGGTTAACTGTTTGATACTAATAGTATGAAAGTAGTTTGGTATGTATTGTTGGTTAGCTCACCGGAATGGGAATATGGGGCGGTCCACTCTGCAGTACAACAGGGGAGGTGTAGTGAGACATGGGCCGCACCACATGTAAGTGGCGGGGTGGCTGAGCTGATAAATTGCATCGGAGGTCACTCAGAGCCACCAATGTGTTGCCAAGGAGATGGAGCGACTCTCCAATTAAATTGAGAGTGCGCTGATCCTCCTCTCGTTCTTGAGTCTGTCCGAGAAACCAGTTTTCAGAAAATGAACATTGCCATACTTACAGCGCATATGACAATTATGTAACATTAAACTATCTAGGGCATACATTGTTATTGTAGTCAGCGGAACTGGCCGCTCCAAGGATGGAATGTGTTCTCTCCATAAATGGACGGAGGCGCTCCTCCACCCTTCGCACCTCTGACAGAACCTCCACCAACTCCAAAGGGCTGGGGTGACTGTTGAGACATGGAAAGAAGTTACACTTGTACATGTAAAAAAAAATAAATGTAATGGGCCAAAGACATGATGATACACCACCGTTCAACGTTCAGGGACAGTGAGGTTTTTTTTTTTTAGCTTTTATTCAGCAATGACGCATCAAATTCAGCAAGGACACATTAAAAGTGACAGTAAAAACTTTTATAATGGTATGAAATATCTATTTCAAATAAATGCTGTTCTTTTGAACTTTATATTCAGCAAAAAATCCTGAAAAAAAATGTATCATGGTTTCTACAAACAATATTGAACGGTTTTCAACACTGAATATATTTCAAGGAAAATGTGTATTAGAATGATATATTTTTAAAAAGTATATTAAAATGTAATAATATTCAAAAATATTAGCGATTTACTGTACTTTTTATCAACTAAATGTAGCTGCCTTATTGATCAAGAGACTTCATTCAAAAATATGAAAACTGACCTCAAACTTTTGTACGACAGTGTATATCACATGATTTGATTTTTTTAGTACAAGGCGAGGTTCAGGTCATAAAACGTCAATGTCTCCCCCAAAATAATGACATTACCAATAATCACGATATTTTTAAAAAATTACTTATCTTGAAGAATATTGAAATTATTAAGATGCGTACATTCACATGTATTCAAGGTTTAAGGAAAATCCACTGACTTTGGTTAATTTGCTCTTAATTTAGTTCAGGTAATAATGTTGTTAATAACGTTCAGTTTCTTGCACCGTCCAAGTGTTTCACTTCATAAGATATAATACATTGTCAGTAGCCACGGTTATTTAATTGTATTGCTTGTATAAGTGTTTGTTTTTTAACTCTCAAAGTGACACGGTTTGACTCACCAAGGACAATGGCTTTAGCTAAAAAAAAGTCACCTACTGTACCAAGATGGCCTGAGCATGAGTAAATTAAAGAGTAATTTTTCATTTTTGGGTGAACTATCCCTTTAATGGTTACACCACAAGACATTTTTAGAGGCATTAAATCAAAATATTCTTGAAAATTGTAGACAATTTTTTTTTAACCTAGACTGTTAAAAGCTTTTTCCTTATCATGGACAATTTTTTTTTGTCCTTGACCCTAATATTTTCTCTTACTTGGGTCCAGAGTGAGTTGCTCCTTCTGTCTGAGATGCTGAGGATGAGGAGGAAGGTGGAGGTGGGGAGCTCTCCATTGGCTGTCCTGGGAATGATGATGATGATGATGGCTGAGGATGTGGTGTCTCTTGCTGAGATGACGGTTCACTTGACTGACCCTGAAACAAAAAGTTCAAGTTACTTTTACCTGAAAATATGCATCAAGCCGAATGACTTTTTAATATATAATTAAGAAATCCAAAAAGATTGTTTTATTTGCTGGATGTAAATATTTGTTCTGCACCTCAAGTCTGTGGATTAAAGCCTGTGTCTCTCGCAGCAAGCTTTCAGCCAGCTGGAGCCTCATCCTGGGCTCGCTCTGCACTGATTGGTCCACGTTGATATGGACATCCACAGAGCCACTGCTCTGTGAGAGAGGAATTAAATAACTGTATATGTGTCCAGAGATAACCTTTCATTTTAAACAACAGACTGTGACCAAACAAAGTATAAGTGCTTCTAATACAAACATTCAGTACACTGCTTATAATGTTCATAATTATGTAAGTACGATTGGTGAAGTTAGAGGATGCAAGGATGACTCACTCCTGTGCTGGTGCTCACTCTGACATTACGCCCCATTTCTCCAACACCAGACAGCATCTGCTGCACTGACATCTAGAGGGGTGAAATTTAAATTTCTTTTAATAACAGGACCCCTAACACATGTATTACAGTGGCTATTTGAGGTTAAGCGGTCACATAGCCTATTGCAAACATGTGTCTCTTCATATTAGGAAAGCACTGTGACCTGTATTTGCTGTGGATCCATGATGTTCACAGGCAGGTTAAAAGTGCCCAGCATGACATAGTTGTTGGCATTACGGTCATGTGGAGTTCCTGGAAAAGTAGAGGATTGAGAGGAGGTGGATCCTCCATCCGTTGCACCTGAGGAGCCAGAAACCCCACCTCCTCCACCCCCAGACTGACCGCTCTGAGGAGGTGCTCGCTCCACAAGATGAATGACCTTCCCATCAACATCTGAAATAAAGCAAAGGTGTTTTTTATCATTAATATCCACAAATAAAAAAAACAGATCTCATTTACTTACTCTTAAAAAAATCTCTTAAAATCTGACCAGATAAAAAGGGCTGCACGATGATTAAAATGATAATAATGATTGTTTCCCTCAAAAATTATAATCACAATTATTAATCATAATTGCTCAAGAAATTTAATTTTACATTTCATCAGAATTATTGGACTTAAACATAAGCACAAATTAAGAGAACATCAACTCTCATCAACATTTTTCTTTTCAAACAACAAAAAGACTTTGTAATGTAGCACAGAAGCAATGTAAGTGCATTTATTCAGCAACCATAATCAAAATTAATATAGTCATGTTTGGATTTATTAGATTTCGTCACTGCAACGTCGTTGCAGATTTAGACGCAAACCGCACAAGTGGAAGAAACACAAACTGGTTATATTACTCTTTCATTTGCCCAAAATACCTTAGTAAAACTTGAACTTGCATGGTTGTTTGTATTATTTTGTATTGTATTATTTCCAGATAATCAGCACATTTTGGTGTTTTTTTTTTCCAGTGCTGAAAGAGCGTTTACTCATGGTTGCCAGGTTGGGAAGATTAAGTAAAACACTGGGTGGAAAATGTAAGAAAAAAGCTCTAATTGAGGAATTTAAACTTTAAACCAGTGCAAGATAACAGAAATGTGAAATAAAACAAAAATCAGGACAAACAACCACCGATTATGCTTAATTAATCGAAAGAAACAGAAAACATAGGCTAATCCTGATTACAATACTGTTAATCGTGCAGCCATACTTTGTCTTACCTTTTCCAATGAAAATATTTGCAAACTTTAATTCTTGAATCAATCAGCATTTTTTAATAAATCAACGACTTATATAGACATTTTGAATTAAGAATCACATAAAACTTCTACTACTCTTGCCATAGAAAAATATGGTCAAAAATAGTAGTATGCTGCTCCGAATTCAGCAACAGTCACTCGTTCAGTTCCTGAATGAATCTGTGTTTTGAACAAAACGGTTGAGTGAACGTTTCAATGACTCACTAAAAAAAAAAAACAGTCCCTTGTCACCACCTTCTGGCTGGAATGCACCAAAAATAGACATGCAGAGTCATATGCAAACAGTTAACAGTTCCATTGCGAAAAAACAGACACAGAGAAGTGACTCACTGTATTCTGTGAGTGTCCTCTCATCCTGCAGCACTTTACCCTGGTAGATCAACCTCTGCTTATCCACCGGGATTTCAACGGCAGAAGCGATGTGCTCTTTAAACTGCTTCACTGTCCACTGAGAGAAAGTAAGAGAGGTGACAATCAGATTACGAAGGCAAACCTAATTGGTTTATCGATTTAAAGTGTATTTAACAGCCTTTCAATATAGCGGTCTGGGTTATACTTTGTTAAATGAGCTAGATGGGTTACATACAGAATAATCTTAGTACAAACAAAATCCTCACAAAATGTTTTTGTCTATGACTGATAATATGGTAAAGCACACAGAAACACACCTCTCCCCTGACAGTGAACGTCCTGCTTTGGGAATCCAGAGTTTTCACGGTCACCTCTATGGCTCCTGGTTCCTCCATGACTCCCAAGTTTCTTTAAAAAGGCGAGAAGAGTAAGAAGCTTCCAAAAATGACTACAAGAGCTAATGTTAGCAATTAACCTCTATGAATCATATCATCTACACTGCTAGCGAAAAATTCAGATCTCATTGTAATCAAAGAAGCTGACTTCTAGTTTTACCGTGTATTATGAAGCCATAGAAACATCATACACTTGCGGTGCAGCTTAAGTAATTATAACAGGAGCGTCTCGTTTTGTCTCCATAGTAACGTTGGGCGTTACTAGCACTGCTAACAGTACTGATAACGGACATCGTAACACACATATAATATACACAAGCCATATTTAAATACAGTGTATAAACAAAATAGCGACGCCTATTATTAAAAACACAAATTTACCAGTGGCCATACATAACTGTTACTGTTCAAGACCATTACTATATTAGGTACCAGGCTAACAACAGTCAAAGCGATTCGGTTGTGAATTCAAGAAAAAAACTAACGTTACATATGAATTGCAGCAGAATATATCTGGGTTAGAAATGCAAAGGATTAAACACCTTACTTTTAAGGGATAACTGCGGCAGTTCGGCGATTTAGTGTTTAATTATATTTTTATCCCACACAAGAGTTACAGGGACATGCTAGCTAAGCAGCTAGCTAATCCCAAACGCTGCTTTGCCAGGAAGTGATGTCACGTTCTGCAACTAAACTGCGATTTCAAAATAAAACTGCATTCATAGCCAAAAATTGGCGACAAATCTAAATCCGAAAAATTATATATTTGTTTGTTCCGTTTATTATACAACTTGGTTTGTTGTCATTTACATGTATTAATTTATAAATTATGTTATAATTTACTCCTAAATGTTGACAAAACTAACAAAATTCCTCATTATACCACCTGCAGCCGACTGACAAGCATGAATGAGTTTATCACCAGTAAAGGAGAGATACTGCTGGTGTACGTTTTCATCTCAGTTACTTACTCTCTTTCCCAACCATTACTGGGGAGATAGAGTTCTTCATTTGTCCCTGCGTTTTTAGGAAAATCAATTACATTTAAGCAGATTAATTTGCAGACAATGCAAGGGAAAACAAAGCAGAAGCCTTGCCAGTTTTTTTTGTTTTTTTTTTGCGGGTGGGCGGGGCTAATATGCAAGTTGTAATGCTATTGGCTCAAACTCACCTTTCGTTTTGATTTCAGCAAATCCCTGTGGGCGAATGCAATATTAATATTCATGAGACCATTAGTCTCAAATCTAGGCAATGAAAAAACAATCTACCTGAGTAAAGATGTGATCAGCGTTACTATTTATGTAAACTCATTTTCATTTACTTATTTCAGAAACCCTGAATGATAAAAAGATATCTCAAGCTCCAATACCAGCATATATTTCTCTAGGGTCTGTGTAATGTGAACAATATGTACTTGCATTCATACATGGTCGCAAAACCAAGCACACCAGACCAGACTAACCTTTCTGTTTGACCAGCAAACCAGTTTAGGTTGGTTGAAGTCAGCAGGGTTGTAAAACGAGTGAGATGAGGCAGCCAGAAAGAGACCGAGGGCTCAGAGCTCAGAGTTAGCTTAAAGGTTGAGTGTATCAATTTGTTGGGAAATTGCATGTGAAATGAGTGTCCCTGATGGAACGTCTACATTTATGCAACTCTCCCATCACACTTCAGATGTGCTACAGCCCTGCTGCCATGACAACAGCATTTATCATGACATCACCTCCCTAGAGTGACTCATACTGCGCAGGTCTGCATAAAAACTGAAATATTTGTGTGCATGACAATGAGAGAGAGAGAAAAGGAGAGAAATTGATGAGTTTGTCTGGCAGCATTTACCTAATCAGTAAGGATGACAAACAACACACAGCCGGAGATGATTCAGTAGACATCCACATATTTAATTCTCTATGTAACAAAAATAATTACACATCTTTGTTCCAGGAGCTTTACGATATTGAAAAAGTGAACAGAAACCAGACATTTAGAAATGCACAGCACACATACAGTACAGAAAGCATTGTATTGCACGACTGGACACAATTACTCCCTTTTCAATGTTATCATTTTGAGACAATAGCAGAATTTGCAGTGAGAGTTTACACACGTTTTTAAGCTGTAATATAAATGTTAATGCAATCAAAATACATTTTCAATAATTGGATGCAAGTTCAGAACATCATTGTGCGTGTGTATACATACATATATTTAATATATATCTTATTTATTATCCAATTTTATGTTTTATAGAGTCTTTGGCACAGAAATTCTCATATTGGACTTTAGCTCAGTGGCAGATCAGCACATTGCACAACATCCACAAGGCCAGTTTTGCACTTCCCATAATCATGACCATTACTGCGTTTATGTAATCTAATCACAGTGATCATTAGATAGTCAGATGGTCAGTCTGAAAGATTGCAGACCATATATTGAGTAACGCTGGTACAGCTCTGAATTGCGGTCAAAGATAAAATTCAGTGACAGTGACCAATTAAAGTTGATTTTCTCTGGTGAAAAAGAAGTACACTTTAGCATACTTTTAAAAAGAGTAGGCTACTTAACATACTTAAGTGTGAACTGAATGTAATGTTTTCGGACACTTATCTGCATGCTAATTGCAATTAAATGAAATATTGTTACAGTTTAAATTAACATTAAATGTAATTAGCGGAATTTTAGAGTTATTTATCTGACCCACTTAAGTAGGACTTAAGTACATTGTTGTATTACATGCATTTATATTAATTATTTAAATTAAAAAATTTTATTGAAAATTTTGTCACATATTTAAATAATTTTGTAGTACTTTACATGCACTTTAGTATGTTAATAAACACATCAAAGTGTGTCTTCAAAAGCATGACAAAAGATTATTAACATAATGATTAAAAATTTATTTTAAATTTGAAATTATTACAAAGTGTAATTAAGTGTATTAAGAAATTAAGAAGTTATTGTTATAAAAGTATACTTTAGAAGTTATAAAAGTATACTTTCTTTAAGTTGCCT
This sequence comes from Tor tambroides, assembly GCA_021397915.2. Lineage (NCBI taxonomy): Eukaryota > Metazoa > Chordata > Actinopteri > Cypriniformes > Cyprinidae > Tor > Tor tambroides. Next base: position 201,751 of record JAFVLL020023931.1, read on the forward strand.
TTTAATTCATTAATATTATATTATCGAGAAGTACAGGTTTTTTTTTAAATATACCTAAAAGATTTGAAGTACAACACAAGTGCACATTAAATACAATTAAGCACACTTCTTCTTCACAAGGGGTAGCACAGTTTAGTATGAAGAAAGCTACTATGTGACATAATTAAGAAAGAGATTACACTTGCCGCTCATGAGCAGAGGTGTAAAACAGCAGCAGAGGTGTGAGGATGTGACAGGAAACACATCCCACAAGGATTTCACAAGATTATGAGTAGTGTAAAAGCAGTTGTGACAAAATGTGCTTATAGGCGAGTAAAGAAATTGCTTAAACTGCTGCTACTTAAGATGTAACATCACAGGATATGCTGCAAAATGAATCACAGGATTAATCTTTGAGTATTGCTACAGCCTTTCACTAATGTAAACTAATGTAAAAAAATAAGTCACTTGGATAAAGCTAAAAAGATGTCTAAATACAAATAATCATTGCTTTTTTGTAGCACAATGTTCCAGTAAGACCCTCTTCATTGTGATCTAGAAGCATATTTAGGTTTTAAAAGAGAAATCTGGAGAAACTGCATCACTTGCTCACCAATGGATCCTATGCAGTGAACTGGAAGAAGCATTATTACGAATGACTCGTATTTTGGCAAGTAGCAACAGTTTAAAGTTAAAATGCCTTAACAATTAAGTTGTTTCTTACGAATACTCATCTTTTTGCTTCACAAGATGTTAATTGATGGACTGGAGTCGTGTAGATTACTAGTGATTTATTGTGATGTTTTTATCAACTGTTTTGACTCTCATTCTGACGGCACCCATTCACTGCAGAGGATCCTTTGGTGAGCAATTTCTACAAATCTTTTCCAAAAAGGAACCAAAACTAAATTGTCAGCAAACTGTGAGCTATTTCTTTTAAGGGGGGTTGCTGCTAAAATTCACAGAGACTATATCACATGGGGAAATTAGTTGGACCCCTTTGACCCCCTGACAGCCCTGGTTCTTTGTGAAATCGTAGTGTTTGAAGATCTGGTGCTAAAGTTAACTGGCCAAGTTAATTAACATCTTTCACCACAGGGAGGCAGTCTAAAACTAAAGCTGTATTGCCTCTACTCACTACATAGTGCAACAGTAATCTCATGTTAGTAAGTATTGCGGCAAAGTAACATTGACAAGTACTACACATTCTGCGTCTGGTTTACATTTGTGTCCACTTATATTACAAGAGTAAAGAAAGGTAGTTCAACATTGACAATATTCATACAATTAAAATCCCCTTGGGTGACACCTGCAAAGCTTATGAAATAAGAGATGAACTAATAAAGACTGAACTAAAGCTCTCATGACAAAAAAAACAAACAAAAACAGCTCACCAGCCACACCAGGTAACAACAAACACGGTGGCGTAATACTCCTAGCACTGGCGTGAAGATCATAAGAAAGAATTAATACAAAGGTTGAGGCATTTGTGTTCTCTTACGTGAACTCGCACACTCACACACTGCAGCTTTCACACCACATTATAGTGAAGAAAATGCACACATTAGTGTCCCTCTTCCACAGACAGATCCACATACGTAAGTACAATAAGGTTTTTTCGTGTTAGCACACAAATCATTGCAGCCGTGTCAGATTATGAAAGCAGTTCTAAGGTAGAGAACATTTACATGTACATATTAAGCATGTGTATAGGCATTATGTACAAAATGTCATCATGTACATATATTGTCAGTTCTCTAGCTAACGCTACTCCTCGCTTTCTGGCACGACCTGTTACGAAATATCACTCTTTTACTCAGCCATGGCTTTTCAGTTTTATCTCGACCACTAACGCAATTAGAAGGCTATGCTTCGTGATGGTATCGTCAGATTATGGTAATGCGTTCAAACTCCACTGATGTGTCAGTATTAGTTGCTGGAGTGTTATCTAGTGGGGTAAAGCGCTGTATATGAAGGCACCCTCAAATGTCAAAGGATTCAGTCCTGCCTTGAACTCTCTGTAATTCTGTAATGCTCTTCCTCTGGCACAACCTGTAACCGGGCATGTTGCTGTTCTGACATTTTCAATCTGGGCAAAAAATAAATAAATATATTAAAAAAATGTAAAAAGATGCATGGTATAAACATTTGGCCGATACCGATAAGCAGATAATTTTTGTTATGTGCAAAAATCGATAAATTACGGAAGCCCTCTTTCTTGTGTTCTTGTAATCTCAAATAAATGAATAATAGATAAATTCATTTCTATTTTTTCTAAATAACTTAAATGAAATGTACAGTCTGAAAAGTGGAAATTCATTTGCTAAAGATTATATATGACAGTGTTATTTTAAAGATTAACTTCAAGTGAGTGTTAAATGACAGCAAAGATAATCTAAATGTAAAAATAGGGGAAATGAGTATGAACTATTAAGTATCTCAAAACCCGGTAATTTCAATATCCACCAATGAAAAAAAAAAAATCAGTAACACTAAATAATATGATTTTTTTTTGTATTAAAGATTAATATTTTATAATGTTTTAGGTGAAATACTATTTCGTCTTTCTACTTTTAAATCTTACATTTAATTCATGTCTTGTTAGCCATTTCTTTGTGAAATTTCGGAGAGAAAATTGTTTCTACATCATATTAATTCTGATATATTGTGTATCCTTAATATAATTTCAGGCCCAAAAATGCTAAAATCCTTTGCCTTTTGTATCTTTAAAAAATCTTGAATTAAAATGCATTAAAATGGATCGGAATTAAATTAAATGATTATTTAATTATTTTTCATTATTACATTAAATTGTTCAAATATGCTTCTAATCCTAAAAAAGAGTTAGCTGGCTCAGAAGTGACCTTTTTGAGGAAAGAAATGTCTTGTATTGAGGATTCAGTCTTTTGAACTTTCTGACTCTCTCTAGAGGCTGGAAAGCAGACAGAATGTGTAATAAGTGATACAGGGTGGAAAAGACTCTCTCTTGCATTACTTTGACTAATCATTCCAAATGGCCATAATCATTCCCTTAACATTCTCAAGATTATCATGCAGTCTAACTTATGTTCAACTGTATGTACATTTTCTCTCATTATCTATTACCTACATCTCTCTAGAAGTCTGTACATGGTTCTCCTCCCCTCCCTACACCCCCCAGCCCACTTCACTCATCTTCCTCCTCTACTTCCTTACTTCTGCATGTCACACTGCAGTAAAAGAACAATGGAGGGGTCGCTCTTGGCCGCCTCTTTGAACTCCTCCAGTGTGATCTCGTCGTTGTGGTCCTTGTCCATCTTGCTGAAGATCTTGTCCACACGCTGTTGTGGGGTCAGCCCGTCTTCGTTCATACGCATCATGATCACCGTCCCAACCATCTTGTAGATTGCCTGGACCAAAAAATGGGATGAACACACTTCTAAAGCAAATACATATTTGATTATGTGATGCAATGCCTTCTCTGAATCCCTCACCTCAATGATCTCCAGCATTTCCATGCGTGTGATCTTGCCATCTCCGTCCAGGTCGTACATGTTGAAGGCCCAGTTGAGTTTCTGCTCAAAACTTCCCCTGGAAGTGATGGACAGCGCGCAGATGAACTCCCTGAAGTCAATGGTACCATCACCGTTTTTGTCAAACGTCCGAAAGGCATGCTGGGCGAATTTTGAAGCGTCGCCATAAGGAAAGAACTGAAAGACACAAAACATATACAGCATCTGGCTTTTAGTACACTTTTTAGTAACTTAACTACACAGCCCTACTTAAGGGGATAGTTCGTCCCAAAATGATAATCACCATTTTTATGATATTTTTTATAGTGACCGCTCATCATTTTTGTAGTTTTACAGTCCCTAGTCGTAATATGATCTCATTTTATGGAAAATATGAAGGTCAAAATTCTGCTTAACATCTTTTGTGTTCCACGTAAGAAGAAAGAAAGTCATACTGGTTTGGAACAGCATGAGTGTAAGTAAATCATGACAGAATTTTCATATTTGTGTGAACTAACCCTAATATGCTGGTTATGTTTTGAAGCATGGCAGCTGGTTTGAGCTGGTTTAAGCTGGTCCTGACATATTCCTGAGCAGGAACTAGTTGCTTAGGACCATCTTTGGACCAGCACATGACCAGCTTTAACCAGCTAAGGACCAACTATGGTCCAGCTTAAACCAGCTCAAACCAGCTGCC
>JAFVLL020023933.1:0-53155 GCA_021397915.2 Tor tambroides
GTCCCAATGGCCTCTTTCACATTGCCCATTATCTTCTCTATGTTGGTTTCACCTGTTAGAGAAAAATAGTTTTAAAAAATTCAAATATTCAGACAACATGATGGAAATTCATGTACATTGGAAAAAAAAATCTTACAAAAAATGCTAAATGACTTTTGCCACATTATTTTTTAACGTGCCACAGATGCTGATGTGGCGCAAAATTAAAACTTCCATTGACATCCTAACCTCAATTTTATCAGAAAAACAACACAAAAATGCTCGTGTAAAAATCTGTTAAGTGAACAATCAAACATTTAAAAGTCTCGTAAAATTAATTTATAGAAAAAAATATGGAAAAAATACAGTAACTAAAAAGCTATTGTGTAATGCCTGAAACATACCCACTGTATTTTTTTTATGGCTAAACAGCATAAACTATCTTTTTGATTGGTTTTTTGATGAGGTATTACAAACAATTATTATTTAGGTATGCTTGATTTTGTATAACAATGTATAGGAGAAAGACTAGATCATATATTCATAAAAGTGCAAAAACACAAGATGTGCTGACTGACAACATTAATGTTTAAGGCAGTTCTGATGCAACTTTTCCTTTAGACAGCTAAATGTGGGCAGTGAGTATTTGTATGTATCAGTGTTTCTGTGCCTGAAGTGGGATCTCCATCAGTCAGCAGGATCAGGATGGAGGCTGTTCCCTCTCGTGGATGTCGATTGATCATGTCCACTCCTGCTAGAACTGCAGCGTTTATGTCCGTGGCTAAAGGAAGACCAAACATAGTTGTGTCACTGTGAGGTACAACTTTCTTACTCCTTATTTATGTGCTCTAACTCACCTCCTCTATCTCTGATCTCCTTCACAAAAGATTTTGCATTCTCCAGATTTTCCTCGGTAGCTTTGAGGAGCTCACGCTTCCATAAGCTAACTTCACTGTCAAAGGTGATCAATCCAAAGTGGTCATCCTCATCAAGATCACTTAAAATTCTCAGCAGTGCCAATCGGGTCTAAAGAATGACAGCACATCTGAAAGTTATTTTTTCTCTATTAAAATTGCATACATTTACCACATATGGACAGTTGTTTTTTTTTACTGTTTTAAAGAAAGCAACTTCACATTGATTTCAATACAGAAATCCCTGTCCTTTTAACATGAAAATGCAAAATGCTGCAACATCCTCCAAGAATGCGTCAAGGGTTCAAGGGTTTTACTGTCAAAACATTTCATAGCTCACTATATGCTTTTGATTTGGCTGAAACATTGACATTTACCTGTTCTATTTTTCTGCCGTGCATAGAACCACTCCGATCAATAATAAACACCACATTTTTTGGAATACGTGGAACATCAGAGGGCGCAAAGTAGTGGACGAAATAGCCATTTGATACCTGAGAGAAAAGAAAAATTCCAATCTTTCAAAATTTTTCTAATTTTGTCATATTATTTTACTTTTTTTAAAGCATGTTATTTAAAATGTACCATGACTTCTCCTTTGGGATTTTGTCTCTCCACATCGTATGTTATGAGCAGGTCACCATTCAGCCCATTTTCTCCACAGCTTTTACACTTGGTCTGTTGATCTCGAGAGGGGTAGAAGGTCACCCAAGCCTGAAATGATCAGTTTGGTCATATGGTAACTTTATTTGAAGTGTATGAGCATATTGAGAACACTGTGTTTTAACCCTCATTTAAGCTCTTACGTCTTTGTCTGCTCTGGTGGTTTTGATGGCATTGGCTAGATCACCGGTGCTCAAATCTCCTTTCAACTCCAAGGAGGAAATTCCTGGTTTCTCTTGGATGTGTACATCCATCTAATGTGAGGAAAAGAAACATCATCTAACTATACCTTAAAATTGATTATTAATTTCCTCATCATTTCTTCCATTACCTTGAAGTCAGCCACCGGCTGCATCGGTTGGGCATTGATGAGTAGCTCATATTTGCCGAGGCGACGCTTTAGCAGTTCCTCGTAGGTCAACTCAAAGGTCACTTTACTAAAAGCAGCCACTGTCACTGAAGTTTTAAAGTCCTCTAAAGTCCTTCCAACAGATCTGAAATAGAAACAGATACCAACATACTACTAATCATACTATAAATGGATTTTTTATGGACCTATATATTTTTAAATGTCCTGTACTTGATCTGTCCAGCACTTTGTCCTCGAGATACTGCTTGATTGTATTGCTGTTGAGCTTCCTCTTTTTCCTTCACAACCCCATCATATGTTTTTCCCTCTATGGTCCTATAGAGAAAGTTACACAATGATGTTCTCTTAATGTACCAGAAACTTAAACTATGTGTATTTCATTTTAAAAAAAAATAAATAAATAATCCATCACACTCAAATGGTAGCACCACTAAATATGTTTGTTTGTATTAAACCATCTGTACTGTTAGCTACTATATCTTGTACTATAAAAGTACATACAGATTATTTATTCTTGGACTAGTAGAAAGTAGAATTTCTAAATCTTTATTTTGTTCTTGTTTGTCTGTTTTATAAGATTTACCTGATCTGACGCCCACATGCTATAAATGGCTTCTTTACCTCTTTATTTCTACTTATATAACATTACTCATGTTCACCCACATTCTGAATTTGCTGATGAAGGCATTCTTGGGAATCTTGACCTCAAACTGGATCTCTTGAGATTCATTCAGTGTGTTCGCAACACGGCTTGTGATGACTGTTGTGGCGTAGCGACTGGTGACTGTGGAGTTGATGTAGAAGCTGTATATATCCACATTTTGTTTCTGTTGAGACAATGAATAGCAAAGTCATATTAAAATATGGCCAAAGTGATTAGCTGGTGCACATTTACTCCTCCTTTTCACATAGGATTGCTCAAATATTCACTGCTCAAAAATGGCATGCATGGAGAAAAGGCCTTTGGACTGAAAGACAAATATGTTTTGATGACCGTATCTCAGTTTACAGTTGCGCAATAGATGGTTCTGCCGACTCAAACTGCATTTTTCTGTCAACAACGGCATAATCAAAATGAAAATGTCTAAACAGATAAACCAAGCAGTTGAGAATAAATAGCTGGTTTCATACATTGCACTGTGGTTTTGTTAAGAAAAAAGACAGAATATACAACAAGCTAAATCATATTAAATATCAAATTACATGATACACTACTGTTCGAAAGTTTGGGAACAGTAAAAAAATTTTAAATGTTTTTGAAAGAAGTCTATGCTCACTGAGGCTACATTTATTAAACCAAAAATACAAATAAAAACAGTAATTTTGTAAAAACAGCCATTACTCCAGTGTTCTGTCACATGATCCTTCAGAAATCACTCTAATATGCCAATTTGCTGATCAAGAAACATTGTGAATGCAGTGAACAGTTTTGCTGCTTAATATATTTGTGGAAATGTTATGTTTTTTTCAGGATTCCTTTATCAATATGAAGTAAAAATATATATATATATATTTGAAATAGACATGTTTTGTATCATAATAATTATCTTTATGGTCACTTTTGATCAATTTAATGATTAAAAGTATTATTAGTATTATTTAAATCTGACCTCAAATGTCTGAACAATAGTGTATATTCAGCAAGTTTGAAGTATATCTAGTTTGTCACTTGACTTGGTAGAGTATTTAAGAATTTTGACTCAGTCTTCTTCATCTTGAACAAAAATTTGACCCTCACCCTCTTAACAGGATCTGAAGTGGCTGAGATGAGAAAGACGCCTAAGAGAATCAGCCGGAGAGCTGCTCGATCCATCATGACCTGCACATGAAACTGACCTCGAAACACACACTGCCTTTAAACTCAAGTCCAAAGCATGCTATTGGCTGCTGCTGACGGGATGAAGAAACCTCCCCCTTTGTTTGCAATGAAAGTCTCTTGAACACCACATAACTCAATATCGAGGCATGTTTTTCAAGAATATATAGTATCTATATAATTTGTAAATACATTCTGTAGAAGCTTGGTGTTGTGCTTTTAATATATTTTCAGGCAGGACCACAAAAAAATACATATTTTCCAGCAATTATCACAATCAATACTTACAGAGGTATTGATCGAAGGGTTACTATGTATAGATCATTTTGGCTTGCAATTTTAATAGCTATTTTATCACATGGGTTGTCTGTTAAAGCCTAGGTACATTTGAGCGAGCAAAGAAAAACACATTCATAAACATTCAAAGACAGTGCAACAGACATGGAAATCAAAGCATGCTAAAGATGAAAATAATTTGGTCATGCCCCTACTATTTGCCATTAGAAGACAATTTTATAGGTATATGATCAACAATGTCCATATAAAGACTATGTTATTATTAGAAAGGTCAGCACAATTTTTTTTTGCTGAACTCTACAGCTGAGTGACGGTGAAGTTTGAGAGCTCCCGCTGTGTGACAGCTTGGAATGGTACAAGCCAACATCCAACCACAGGAGCAGAAGCAAGTCTGTAGTCCTTCACCATAACCCTGAAATAACAACACACTTACTTAAAAACTTATGCCAAAATGCATTTTTATAGAAATTCAGCTATATGGACACTACCAGTCAAAAGTGTGTAATAATTAAGATTTCAATTACTAAGCACTAAAGCAGCATAATGTTTTCTGAAGGATCACGTGCCACTGAAGACTGGAGTAATGATAATGAAAATTCAGCTTTGGAATCACAGGAATAAATTACATTTTAAATATATGAAAATAGAAAACAGTTATTTGAAATGATAATAATATTGCACAATATTACCGTTTTACTGTTTTTTTTAATCAAATAAATGCAGCCTTGTGAGCATTAGAAAATTCTTTTTTTTTCTTTTTTCTTTTTTTAAAAATCTTATTTACTCCAAGCTGTTGACTGGCAGTATATATTTATTGATCACTTACCAAGATGTCTTCACTTCCTTGTCCTTTATCTTTAAAGTTGGTGTTTGTAATCCTGGGATTTCATCATATGAAATACCAGCCTCTCCTTAAAATATTATCCACAGTGCTGCTTTAATAACCACAATATCATCACTCACAGACCATCTTTGGTATCAGTATGGAAGTATCAGTACAGTGACTCTCTTACCTAAAATACCCATCAAACCAACATCTTTTGGTTGTTGCCAAATGGCAGGCCACAGAAAAATGTCACCGTCTTTTTTATGAAGAAGAACAGCAACGCGGATGTTTCCCATGGTAACATCAAATTCATTGCTCCGTAGAATCAGAGACACGCTGATGAAACAGAATAAAAGGCCCGTTCACACCAATAACGATAACTATAAAGACAACTACTGTAGCCTATACTGATAACGTCCACACACTCCACACCAACGGACGATAACGATCTGTTTATTCGTGCGCGCTCCAGTTTTGTCGTCTGCCGCTTTAAACGCTCCAGCTCTTTAAAGCAGGATGGATTCTGATTGACTGTCACTGTTATCATTCATCAGCTGGAAAATCTAATTCTGAAAGTGATTCCAACAAGTAACAAGAGTCAGAACGTTAAAACTTCGTAATTGTAGTTGTCGTCCTTGGTGTGAACGGTCTTAAGGGATAGTTCACCCAAAAATGAAAATTCTGTCATTATTTACTCACCCTCGTGTCATTCCAAACCCCTAAGACTTTAGTTCATCTTTGGAACACAAATTGAGATATTTTTGATGAAATCCGAGCGCTTTCTGACCCTATATAGATAGCAATGGAACTACCACGTTCAAGGCCGCCCAGAAAGGTATAAGGACATTGTTAAAATAGTCCATTACATCAGCGATTCACCTGTAATTTTATGTAGCTACGAGAAAACTTTTTGTGCTCAAAGAAAACAAAAATGTCAGACTTTGACACGCGTTCACGACAGCACCACAACGCATGTGTGTGATTGAAAACAAGCCACAGCGCATCTGGGTTCTGCATCAGAATGCCAGCTTCTGCATCAGCAGCACCACATGCATGCGTCGTAGTACTCTCGTGAATGCACAGCGGAGGCTGACACATAAGAGAAGAATTGTTGAATAAAGTCATTATTTTTGTTTTCTTTGCACACAAAAAGGGTTCTCGTAGCGTCACAAAATTACAGGTGAACCACTGCTGTCACATGGACTATTTTAACAATGTCCCTGCTACCTTTCTGGGCCTAGAACATGGTAGTTGCATTGCTGTCTAGGGTCAGAAAGCTCTCGGATTTCATGAAGATTAACGAAGGTCTTACGAGTTTGGAACGACAAGAGGGTGAGTAATTAATGACAGAATTTTCATTTTTAGGTGAACTATCTCTTTAAATGATGAATGAATTGTACCTCAATATCACAAAATAACTGTCTAAAAAGGACGGAAACTCTTTTTTTCCAGAACATTTGGTAAATTCTTTAAAAATGAAAATGCAAAAAAATTATAATAATAATAATTCACTCATTAAAAATCTTTTCAACCAACTCCACTGTTCAAGCATATTACTTTTCTCTCTCATGGTGGGTGAGGTCTTGCTCCCATGAAAACTTCACAGTTTCCTGCCCATCAGTGTAGTTAATTTCATTAGTGCTGATCAGCAGGTGGTGATTAGTTTTGTAATGAACTGAGATTTGACTGAAGCCTTCTCCTCCAAATGACTCAAGTTGCCCATTCATAGAGAACTCTGATTATAGACAAACATTACACTGCTTAAATACAGATGAACAAATGAAAGCAATGGAATATTAGTTTATAAAACAAACTGTACTAGAATGGATATCTGACCTGAAAGGGCATTCTGTTGGAGTCTGACTTTCTGAGCAAGAGGAACATCATAACAAAGTGGCTTAGCATTACCAGAAGATTTCAAGATCCTAATGCTCTTCACTGAAGGACAAAAACCAAATGAAGGAATGAAAATAGGGACATATGATGTCAGATACTTTACAAGACACTGCACTTATAAAATGAATACACACAAGGCCCACGTACATGGAGGAGAGTTTGTCAGAGGTTTCTGAGTTGTACTTGGTAATTGTAATACGGCTGAAAGTCGGTGTGAATCTGGGAAGTTAGGAAGTTAGATGAAAAATCAGTTTATATAATAATAATATTATTAAATATATAGCAAACATATCAATGTGGTAGGTTCAGTGATTAAAGTTGTACCAAAATCATTGAAGTTATTCAAAAATGAACTCTTAAAAAATTAACAGCTACTAGTATAACAGCTATAATCATTTATTTAATATTCATTAACATATCAGAATACACACAAACCTTGCATTGTGTATAGACGCTGCATAGTGGGTCTTCTTCGTCTCATTGGGCCCCGGGACTCTATGAATGTTAAATGGTTAGTTCACCCAAAAATGAAAATTAGCCTGTGTTTTACTCTCCCTCAAAGCATCCTAGGTCTATATGACTTTCTTCTTTTAGACGAATCCAGTCGGAGTTATATTAAAAATTGTCCTGGCTCCTCCAAGCCTTACACTGGGGTAAGCAGGTGCTTTTTGTCAACAGTCCAGAAGACGTGAAATAAAAGTGCGCGCATCCATAATAAAACGTGCATCACACAGCTCCGGGGGTGAATAAAGGACTCGTGTATCAAATCACTGAGTTGTATTTGAACTCGCGAGACTAGCATATCTCAGAGGCACGCGCACGCGACACATACATTCTACGTCATCCGCCGGAACTGTTTGCTTGTACAACAGTAAGCAGAAGTGAGAATAAAGTGTTTATTACTTTTGAAATGCGAATATTTTTCTTACAAAAACGCATCGATATGTTACAGAAGGCCTTTATTCATCCCTAGGAGCCGTGTGATGCATGTTTTATTACCAGTGTTGTGCAAGTTACTTCCAAACTGTAATACATTATAGATTACTTGTTATTGTTATTTAAAAGTAATTCCTTACCTTACAATATTACTGTCTCAGAATTGGAATGTGTTACATGACTCTTGTATTACTTTTGAGTTACTTTCACCAAAATAACTACAGAAGTTAAATTGACAAAATGTACTAGAGCCCTGCACGGGCCTCAAATTTAGGCCCTAGCCCGGCCCTGGCCCGAGACGCTGAGGCGCTAGCCCGGCCGTGTCCGACAGCTTATCAGAATTACGACCTGAGCCCGTCTTTTTTTTCCCCCTTCTCCCAAAACGGCTCATGTTTCAGCTATTAAAATAGTTCAGTTTTGTATGTAATGGCAAAGTGTTTATATTTCGTTTCGTTTTTTTATTAAGTTCATTTAGAAAAACGTTTGGAGCATTTTTTGTTCATTAAATAAGTTTTTTTCTTTCTTAAAGTAACAACCAAGCGGCCAGTGGCAGACCGGCAGGCTGATCATAGTTTATGTTTGATCAATTTAGCCTTCTCAAATCATCACGACTTGCCTAAAATAAAATCTATAGATATACTAAAACAGTTCAAGCATATAACAATGTTTAAACGTTAAACCTAGATAAATGTGTGCTGCATCCAGTAGTTTGTGCAGAGAGTGGAAGCTAAAGCTCAGGACATGAGAGGCACCAGCGCAATCAATTGCAATTTTTTTCAATGGAAACAACTTACACCGTAATTTTTGCTCATAAAGGTAAGAGTAATACATCATTCGGAACTGTCCCTCAAGTAGTTCCAAACCTGTATGAATGTCTTTGTTCTGCTGAACACAAAGGAAGATATTCTGAAGAATGTGGGAAACAGAGCAGTTCTGGGGGACCACTGACTTCCATAGTATTTTATTTTTTGTTTGTTTTTTGTTTTTGCCTACTATGGAAGTCAATGGTGCCCCAAAACAGCCTGGTTACAAACTTTCTTCAAAATATCTTCCTTTGTGTTCGGCAGATCAAAGAAATTCATACGGGTTTGGAACTACTTGAGGGTGAGTAAATTATGACAGAATTTTCATTTTTGGGTGAACTATCCCTTTAATAGGCATTAGTAAGCAGTTTATAAATACATCTATAAATGTTTTGTTCTATCTAGCATAACTATTTTCATACTTTATTAATGATCAATTGATAATTTCTAAATTATTACGTTATTTACAAACCAGTTATTTAGGAGTTGTCAGTGGTTCATAAGATCATTTAAGTAAATGATTGATAAACTATTTAAATGTACATTTATTAATCTTATTATTTAGACACATAATAATAGTTGCTCAGTGTGTTAATAAATGCTTTATTAACACATTCCTGCTGTAATTCTTGATTAAGTCAGGTAGTTATAAAACATTTAGTAGTTGCCAGCCATCTATTTTTGTGAGCTCATCTAACGTGAGGACTATTTATACCTTGAAAAGCATTTACAAAGGAGATTTAAAAGCTCATTTATCTTCCAAACAGAAAAGTTAAACACAACACAGAGGGATACAGAACACAGAAATATTTTTTTCAAGATGCAAAAACTGAACCTGTACAACTGTACACTTGTTTAAAAAATGAAAAATAAACCTCTGCAATTTCATAGAAAAAAAAATAAAACAAAAATTCAAGTGTACAGTTGTACAGGTTCATTTTTTTGCATCTTGAAATAAATATTTCTGAGTTCTGTATCCCTCTGTGTTGTGTTTGTTGATTTTTTTCTGTTAGGAAGATAACTGAGCCTTTAAATCTCCTTTGTAATAGTTATGCTTATAAATTGAGAACAATGCACTTATAGCTGTATTTATAAACTGCTTACTAATGACTATTAATGTTGGAACAATGCTTTATAAAGGATGAACTGACTATTTACTAATGTTTACCTATGATTCACAGCGTGCAGTTATTATAAAGTGTTACCAAATATATTTTCAAATATAATTTACTCCTGCAATGATAAGACTTTTTTTCAGTATTATTTTATGAATAGTAAAGCGATGAATAAAAAGTATCTTTACTGTCATCTTTGCTCAATTTCATGTGTCCTTGCTGAATAAAAGTATTGATTTATTTTTTAAAAATCTTGCTCAACCCAAACCTTTAAACATTACATGGCAACTGATTAGTTGTGTGGCAAATGTATATTACATAAAGTCACAGAAAGTTACTACATAAAGTTTTTTGTATTTATTTCATTTGTGGCAACGTTGGGAATGCAGGAAAAAGTAAAAATCTGTGGACCTTGAGACTTTGCATGACTGGACATGGACTTTTGTCTTCTTGCTAAACAAGAGAAATAATGCTCATAAGCAAAATATCATGGCATAAAGATTATCCTGATAAACAAATAATTATCCTAAAGCTCTTTTTCTTTATTTCATCTTACATATTTTATTGCCTCCGGATGAATCCTTTTTTGGCTTCTCTCCCTCCTTGGGTTTGTGGGCAACTTGCATTTCCTCATCCTGGGGCTTGGTAACCACCATTGATGTAAGCGGTGTGACAAATTTGTACTTCAGAGAAAGATGAAGGGCGTCTTTCTTTGCATTGTCTTTTTCCAGTCCTTTTAGAAGCACCCTGAGGTACAGAGAAAAAAATTAACATGAAAATTCTGTAATACTATGATATACATAGAATCAGTATGTGTGTGTGTGTGTGTGTGCGTGTATATATATATATATATATATATATATATATATACATACATATATATATATATACATACATTTTCTCCAGTAGCTGCTTCACTGTAAGAAAGGCCCATAATCTTTTAATGAAATTCTCGTGTTCAGGTCTGCCACTACTGAGGTCCACCGTAGGTACACTGCTATGATATACCACCTTAGTGCTTTTCTGGAACAAAGAAAATAAAGGTCAGATGCTCAAACTTTGATGGCCTAGACTAGGCTGCCTGGTGGGTCAAGCAACTCTAGAGGTTTAAAAAGAAAAATGCACCCAAAGAATGACAATTCCTGTCATTATTTCCTCACTCTTAGTTCAGTCCATACCTGTATGCTGTTTTTTTTTGTTTTGTTTTTTTTTCATTGAACACAAAAGGAGAATTATATTCATGTCATGAATAACAAAACAAAAGCTACTTTATAGCAGCTTACGAGTTCTATAGACACCCAGGTCAGGTGTGTAAATAACAACAGAATTTTTGAATGAACTATTCCCTTTAAATGTTAGTCTTTAAGGGGTAGTAGTGATCTTACCGATAATGCAATGACCTCAGTGGTGAAACTTTCCAGACTGTTATCAGTAATCTGACCAGCTACCACAATCTCAGAACCATTGTAGTACTGGTTGAAAGTGGACTGGGTTAAATTGGCCACCCCTTGGTAGTTAAGGTGGACATCAGTCAAGAGCGGGATGGCCACTTCCTCATAGAAGCCCTAATAAATTTGTGTAAATACAAGGACTTATACAATAATAATTTAACACATGTATATGTTTAGTTCTGGGAACAGCAAATGGCACACTGGAAAATGACCCAAGCTTGATTTTTCTTGTTGCTATCCCCGAAAGATTTCTTTTTTTATATATATCTGACCTGCAGCTGTCGATCGGCATCAGAATCCTCATAGATCCTGCGAGCAACACCGTTATTTTCCAAAGACAATTTCTTCAGGAACTCAAAGCTGACATCAAACCCAAATCCCAAACTGTACAAAGGGAATTTTTCACCAATCGCCTTTTTCACATTTTCCTGAATCTTCTCTGGGTTGGTCTCACCTTTTTGCAAAAATAAATAAATAAATAAATAAACATCAAGAGGGATTTTATGCATGGCAATGAAGACAAATTGGACAATTTACTGCTAAATGTATATTCCATCTGTCATGCCCAAGGACTGTTCTGT
Source organism: Tor tambroides (assembly GCA_021397915.2). Lineage (NCBI taxonomy): Eukaryota > Metazoa > Chordata > Actinopteri > Cypriniformes > Cyprinidae > Tor > Tor tambroides. The sequence goes on from JAFVLL020023933.1 coordinate 11,648, forward strand.
GTGTTTTTCTGTCTCATGTGCTCCCCATGATCTAGTTTTCCCTCATGTATGCCCATATTTGGTTCTGTTCCTGTTCCTGTTCCTGTCCCCATTTAGTGAATTCAGTTCCACCTGTTTGATTAATTACCTCATTTAGTTTCTGTTACTTAAGCCCTGTGTTTTGCCTTGGCTTAAGCATCCAGTATTGAACGTCAATGTTGTGCTTCATGTGAGTCTCTGGCTGCCTTGTGTTACACCATTTTGGATTGTTTATTAAAGACTGTTTACTTTGAGTTTATTCACGTCTCCTCGTCTTGTCACAGTAGGCAACTGTGACACCATATTTTAGTGTAGAGGGTCATACTTTTTTTTTTTTTTTTTTGGTCTGAAACTGTTGTGCTGTGCTGGTGACTTCATATGTAAACAGTACATATACAGTCATGACAAAGTATTGGCAGTGATATAAATGTAGTATTTTGCAAAGTATTTGCTTCAGTATTTGTAGACTTTTTTTTTTTTTTCCCTTCATGTTGCTATTGTATGCAGGAAAACAATGCTCTGGCATTCTGGATATCAGCTTCTGGGCCAAATCCTGAATAATGGCAATCCATTCTTGACTTAGTGCTCAAAGTAGATCACAATTTCTGGGCTTCTGCTTGTCACTTTTTAAGGATTGACCACAGATTCTCTATGGCAGGGGTGGGTACCCCTGCTCTATGGGATTAAGCTATGGGGAGTTGCTTGGCCACGAATCCAAAATTTCAATGTCATGATCTTCAGACCACTTCATTATCACTCTTCCCTTGTGAAATGGTGATCTATCATGTGTGGAATATCACCAAATTGCTCCTGGATCGTTGGGAGAATCAACAACACAACAACTGTAACAGCACACTTTGCAAAAATTTATGTCACTTTATGTCATCAGTCATTTGGGCCATGATGGTGCTGGCTGGGTTAGGCACAGTGTTGCCAAGTCTGTGGTTTTCCCGGGACATTTTTACCAGGGAACACCCCTCAAAACACAATTGGGCTATAGTTTTGGGCTAGTTTTGAGTAACAATTGGGCGGGTTTTGTTTTGTGGAGGTTCAAACGCGAACGGTTCTGTGTGCTACGAAATCCGTGTCTGCAGTGCTTAAGATGGAAACGTGTGGAAAATAGGGAAAAAAATAATCGAAACGCAGACGAGGGACAACTTTGAAACTGTCTGGAGTATGTTTGTTTAAAACTGGACCAGTGAATGTGGTGATCGGGAACTGGAAACAGCTTGATTGGCGCTTGAGATGAGTCTATCCGTGTTTGCGGCACTCATGACAGGAATACGTGTCGAAAATACAAGAAAACTAATCAAAGTGAAGAGGAGAGAAATTTTTGAAACTGACTGGAATGTGTTCGTTTAAAACTGGAGGGTTTTGTCTGAGTATGTTCTCACAAAATTGAGCGGCGATTGAAACTGAGAACTAGTCAAAATGGTGCTTGAGGATGTGGATCAAAACGGTAAAATCTAAGACGGTAAAATCCGGTCAGTTTGCTATAATACACAGCTTAATCTTGACTTTCAGTGTTTATTACTGTGTGTTTATTGGCGTGATGGTTTGGCCATAATAGTTTAACTTCATCAGTGGGTGAAAAACATGAACAAATTGAACAAAATCTTAAATTTGTTCTTAAACAAGCTTTTCAAAAGAATTTGGTTTAACTGTATAAGCTGTATAAGTATGGAGTTGCTTTGCTTTTTCTGAACTGGTGTAATACATTTTTATCTTTTATTATCTGTTGCGTGTTATTGTCATACTGTGTGTGATTTTAATTTAAAAACCCAAATTTCAAACAATATTTGAATTAAATAAAACAGTCATCATGTTTACTGATATATGGGTGAAGTCAGCTAAAATGGGCTAAATAAGGTTGTAGCATCATATCTCTTAAAATTTTTAGAGAAAATCACAATAACTGATCTTGCATTGTTGCTTCAACACTTGTTGACATGTAACAATTTTTATTGGTCTGAGTTTTTAAGGCGGGCAGGGCAGAGTGTTACATGAAGCTTGTCAGAGAAATTGTAAGGTAATTGAGCCTGACATAGAAAATTTCATTAATCACTAATAAGGGTACTAAAGCAGTTATAAGTAAGCTTGCCAACAAAGCAAAGGTTTATGAACAATGTTTTGACATGCTCTTTCAAATAAAAAAAAGTTTAATTTATAAAAGAAACTTTGATTTTTGTGAAAAAGGTCATTTTTGGTAGAAATGGGTGGTTAAGCTAAAATGGGCCACAATTTTCAGCTAAAATTGGCTGCATACACACACACACACACACTTTCAGACAGAAATTGAAAATAGGTTTATAAGCCTAGATATGTATTCATACAAAAGCAGACAGTATGGCAGGAGGACAAGCAAAGAAAGGCAACAGAGAGACGAGAAGAGAAAGGGAAAGAAAGGAAGATGTCAGTAAAATGGGCTGCATACACACCCACACTTTTACACAGAAATTGAGGGTGAAAATAGGTTTATAGCCCTACTGTAGATATGTATCCATACATCTTAACAGTCTTTAAAAAATACAAGCATACACACATACATGCACACAAAAGACACCGATGCACAGAAACACACACCTATACAAGATGATCAGTTCATTTTTAATTGCATTGTTTAATTAAATATTCATTCAACTTTCTATTTAATGAAATAAATTTATGGTGTTGCTATGCCACACTAAAGACAATATTGTCAATTTACTGTTAAAAATAAAATGATTTAAGCTGAAATTACCTGTGGTGTTCTCTTTTTATATTGGCCCATTTTACCTGAATGTTGTGCCGTGGCTCAAGAAGGTGCCTGCTGATACTCTTACTCCCATATTTTTTAAACTTTTATACTTTTTCACATTTAAAAAATATAAATATATTTAAGAGACCCATGCTAATTTATAAGAATATCATTAGATCTCATGCATAGCTTATTTGATGGTATTATAAGTCATTTATCAAAACGTGGCCCATTTTAGCTGACTTCACCCTACCTGATATATAATGTATGAATGTATGACCTACTGTTTCAGAGCAATTTGTTGTAGCCACTTACCCTGTAACTACATGGAATAAGGGGGAACAAGCACCACTTTAATTTACCGGTGTTTTCAGAAAGCAGGCATTTTTATCCACAGTGCAGAGAGAGAGAGCGCGCGCACATGGTTGCCAGGTTGACAAAGATAAGTTACACACTTAGCAGATATTTCGGTATTGCGCAAGTGGGAAGCTCTGTTTCGGGGATTACATCTGTTTCCTTTAGAATGGTTAAAAATACCTAGGCCTATAATAAAAGACCAGTATAAAATTTTAAAAAGTATATCGTCTTTCTAAATCACTCCCAAACATAAGATTATTGTTTAGGCCATATATGCCACGTAATTAGGTGCCCCTTAGTTTCAAAATACGTATAAATGATTTGTAATTTTACAGGTTTTTACCCCTTTATTCCCCAAATGTCGCATATTATTCCCCTATACCTACACAGAGGTACTGAATAGGTACACTATAATTACAAAAAAGTTACACTGTAACTTCAGTTTACTTGCACAATTCTTTGCAGGTTGCATATCTGGTTGTTACCACCTTATTACCCAAACGTAACACATTGTTCCCTTATACCTACATGTACGTTAATTACAGAAACGTACACTGTAAATTCAGTATACTCACGTAGTTCTTTGCGGGTTGTAATCTAAAGCGTTACTCAGTATTTATGTACATATACAAGAGTGCATGCAGGATTGAATCAGTTATTTTGTGCCTGTAGTGGGGTCTCCATCCGTCAACAGGATCAGGATGGATGCGGATCCCTCTTGTGAGTATTTGTTAATCATGTCCACAGCTTTTAGCACTGCAGTATTTATGTCTGTGGCTGAAAGGAAAGAAAATGTTACAAATATGTACTAGGGTGGAAGTCTAGGATGTCTTTGAGTGTTTTAATTAGCTTCACAGTTAAAGATCTGGCTATTCAACTACTTAAACCATGGAGATCATATATTTCCTGAATGATGTCAGTTAGGCATCATTTTCACTTAAGGGTATTTTTTTCCTCATACATCCATTTATTCATCTAGAATGCTTTTGTTCAGTTAGCAGACAGTGGATACTTTACATCCTCCACTCCCAATTCTCCTCACAAACGTCTTCGCTTCTTCCACGTTTTCTTCAGTCGCTTTTAGGAGTTCAGGTTTCCAGGTTTGAATGTGACCACTGAACGTGATCAATCCAAAGTGGTCATTCTCAGCAAGGTCACTCAAAATCCTCAGCATAGCCAAACGAGTCTAAAAAATAATTCTTTCATTAGCTAAAGCGTAGGAAAACCATAACTATATGAAAAACAATTATTTCTTCTGTGTTATTGTTAAGATTCAACAGTTCACCAAGTAAAACCCAAAGAAGAAACAAACAAGAAAATCAAATTCACCTGCTCTATTTTTTTGCCCGACATGGAGCCACTTTTATCAATGATAAACACCACATTTTTGGGAATGCGCTGAATATCTGTAGGTGCAAAGTAGTGGACGAAGTAGCCATTTGATACCTGAAAAATAAGGATATTTGACAAGTAGGAATGAGTTCCTACACTCTAACTGAAAATGAATGATTCATGTCGCTTTGTTGCTGTAAATCTGTGTCACTCAGTGAACACTTTCTGGTTATCATCACATTTGTCCTCCTGCCAGTTTAAAGTGCACTACATACCGTCAGATCTCCACTTTGTTTTTGTCTCTCAACATCATACATAATGATCAGGTTGCCATTAAGACCATTTTTACTGCAGTCATCACACTTTGTTTGTTGATCACGAGTGGGGTAAAACTTCACCCATGCCTAAGATTGCAAAACAGAAAAAGTTGTGACAATATATTTTATCACATTAACACAATCAAGCAAGAAGTTGTTTTCTTTTTTTTTCTTACATCTTTGTCTGCTCTGATGGTTGTGACTGCATTGGTCAGATCCTTAGTGCTCAGACCACCTTTGACCTCCAAGAAGGAAATTCCTGGATTCTCATGGATGTGTATGTCAATCTAACCAAAACAAAATTCAGAAATCTTATATTTCTGTCTTTTTCCATTATGATGAACATAAACCCCATCTATAAACCCTAATTACAATCAATCTTGATGTGTTTCTTTCCATACCTTGAAGTCAGCCACCGGCTGCATCGGTTGGGCATTGATGAGTAGCTCATATTTGCCGAGGCGACGCTTTAGCAGTTCCTCGTAGGTCAACTCAAAGGTCACTTTACTAAAAGCAGCCACCGTCACTGAGGTTTTAAAGTCCTCTAAAGTCCTTCCAACAGCACTAAAATAGAAAGAGAGACAAGAATATTTAATAATCCTGAAATATATATATATTTGTTGAACTCTTATTTACAAATATCTTAACATAAATGATTATCTACATACACTTATGAATTTGGAAGACGCTTTTATTCAACACGACTTACATTGCATTAAAGGTATACATTTATTTTAATCAGCTGCAAGCCCATAACCTTGGCATTGCAAGTTAGCGCCATGCTCTACGGTTTGAGCTATGGGAATAATCTTTTTAAAATACCAAGTACCTGACCAGTCCAGCACTTTGTCCTCGAGATACCGCTTGACTGTATTGCTGCTGAGCTTCTTCTTTCTCCTTCACAACCCCATCATATATCTTCCCCTCTATGGTCCTAATGTGAAAAGGATTGTTATTATTAGCTAAAAAATAGGGACTGAGGTTATTAGACAGAATGGGCGTAGTTAAAATTAACGTCCTAAAATTTTTTTTTTTTTTTACTGTTAATAGTTTAATTTATATTTGACAAGTCTGGCTGTTCACATGAGAAGTTTTACAATCACTTGAACATTTTAATGCCTTGGATAGTGTTTGTGTATTTACTTGCATTCTAAACTGGCTGATGAAGGCATCTTTGGGTATCTTGACTTCAAAATGGACCTCTTGAGACTGATTCAACACGTTTGTCACACGGCTTGTGATGATTGTAGTAGCATAGCGGCTGGTGACCGTAGAGTTAATGTGGAAGCTGTAAATATCTATACCTTGTTTCTGTATTAAAGTGAACAAATATTATTGTCAAAATTATGTGCTCTTATGACAGGCTCTTAGGACAGAGCTTATTTTGGTCCAATACACAGAGAATGTCAAGCGTACTTAGAAAACAAAACAACCCATGGTACATAGTAATGTGGACTTTCTCCTCAAACATGATAAATTATTTACACGGTATCTTGAGTCTAATCCTGCCATTTCTAACGAATAGAAATTCAATATAAATTTAAGATCTTAAAAGCAAAATGAAATGGACAAATTTGCACTGAACTTTTTTTACACACAGATTACAATATTCATTTAGTTTTGTCAATTTCAATCAAGTGACTATTTAAGACACATTGGTGGAGAATAATGCCTTGAAGATTCAAGAAAATTGAGAAATAAATTTTTTTGTACTTTTTGCTTCTGGCTTGTTAATTTTACCTTGTTTGTAGCAGCCAAGTTGACAAAGGTGAACAGAAGGCCAAAGAAAGTTAGTCTCAGTGCAACTTTGTCCATGGTGATCTGTGAAGAAAAGGGAAAACAGACAACTAAAGCCAGTAACCTACTGGTTATCAAAGGTAGAGCACAGACACTGCCCACTTCAAAATGCCCTTATATGGTAGAAATCAGACCATACAAACATGTAAAACAACTGAATACAAAAGAAATGGATAACAAATTTTAATCATATCTAATAAGTAGCCAACTTTAAAATAATAATAATAATAATGCTACTAGAAACGGCTTCAAATAGATAGATAGATAAATAAATAAATAATTTTCCAACGGTAAGAGATGCCAGCTGATTCTGTGGACGGACGTGTACAAGAAATGTTGATTTGCAAATAAATGTTAAAAAATGGTACAATTGCACAAACTGCAGGTTGTTTACGTTCAGGAGAAAGTGCGAGCATGCTGAAAATAAACAACGCTGATTACATTGATTACTTTCTGGGGAAAGCGCCGTAGAACTCTCCGAAATGGCAAAAGCGTTAACTCGGGAGGAAGAATTGGTGAATGTAGATCATTGTGATAAATGATCTGTTAAAAAATAGCGCTTGTGTGTTAATTCTTGGGACGTAGCCTACAACAGTGAATAAATATTATTTTTGTTTTCTTTGCACACAAAAAGTATTCTTGTAGCTTTGCAAAACTGAAATTGAACCACTGATGTCATATGGACTGTTTACGTTTCTGGGTCTGGCAATTGCAGTTGCATTGCTGTCTATGCAGGGTCAAAGAGCTCTCAGATTTCATCAAATATCTTAATTTGTGTTCCAAAGATGAACTAAAGTCTTAGGGGTTTGGAATGACACGAGGGTGAGTAATTAATGACAGAATTATAATTTTTAGGGGAACTAACCCTTTAATGGAAAGAGGAATTTATGTCAGAATATCTTAATTTTTCAAACTTGCTGTGGTGTATCTCAGGCTGATACTTACCTCATTTGACGTTGATTTGGTCAAAATCCTTCTCATTAAAAATGGACTTAGTGAGTATAAAAGTTTTTGTCCAAACTTATGGGATGATTCCCGCCTAAAGTAACCTATTGCAGTCACGGATAAAAAAAATAAAAAATAACAAGCGTAAAAAACAAAATTTAAAAATGTAAGCAAAAATGTTGCACAAGATTTAAAAATGAAAGAAACGTTTTCAGAATAGCAAACAATGGTCACTGATCGAAAAATAATAAGCGTAAATCAAAAAATGAATAATGCATTTTTAAAAATAATGAGCATGAATCAAAACTTTAAACACATTTAAAATCATATTGCACAAAATGTAAATATTAATGCAAAATTATCTGACTTGCACACAAAATCATATTTTCCATTTTTTTACAGGCCTAACCTTTATTTTTTTTTTTTTTTTAAATCTCTTTATGGAAATCATCATCGAAATGTTAAAGCTGCAGTCCGTAACTTTTGCCTCTTTGTCGCCATCTCTGTTTGAAAACCTGGAATTGCAGTTTCTTGCGGAATTATCTTCCGTGCGTGGGGTTGTGATCCGTTGTTCTGGCGGCTCCAGCACGGATGAATCTAGGTGAATGTGTTAGTTGTCAGTCACTGCACTGGTGTGGATATTTACTGTACTTCACAATCACAGATTCTAGCCTATGTCTTGGAATATATGACCCAAACAAGATTTTTTTTTTAACCATATATTGTCATCTGAACAAGTAAGTAACAAGTCTGCCACGTTTGTGCTGACCAACTGAGGAAAAAAGCATTACAATAAATCGCGCTACCAATAATCTAAAGATCAGTTAGCTCATATCACATCTAACTGTGCAAAGTATTATCATTGTTATACTTTGTTCTCAAATTATTAATGTTAACAATATCAGCATTGAGTGACTATGAGTGTAGTGTGTATTAGCATGTAGATTTCAATTTCTGTACAGTCTAATATCTAATTGTCATACCATTCAAATTTCATATTAAGAAATTCTTTTAACCCAAAAAGCAAACTATGCTCCCTTCCAACTGGTTTTCTTTAAAATACAAATCTCGTGTAATCCCAGGCTATCTGTAATCAGAAACACAACTGGAATATAATTTAATTTAATTCACGTTTCATAAACACATAATCCTTTCTGGATTACAATCCGCCATCAAAATGATACATTTAATTATTCTAGCTGCTGTGAGAAAAGGCTATAAATGATGCGCCACCTGTAGGATCCTCACATGCGATAGCCTACTAGCCGGAACAACTTTTTTGTTTACAGACATGTCGTAATGAAGCAGTGCCATGCTCGAATTTCCCGCGGAAACCTACCCGTTCCACTCAAATTAGAAAACATTATTATAAACCAACCGTTGTGAATCGGGCTAAAGTAAGGCGATAGTTTTGAACACTGGCTGGTTATGTAGGCCTACTTTCTCAAATATTGATTTCGGATCATTTTTAACCAAAAAAAAAGTTACGGACTGCAGCTTTAAACAAGCAGTCTTTTGATGTGGTAATGTTACAGGCCTGACAATATTTGTCTTTGTCTATTTACTACCACATAACAAACACAGTTACCGCGATTCACTGGATTTGTCTTCAACACTGAATAAAGATATCATCTGTTAACGCTACACGTTAACAGATATACACCAGTGATTACAGCTTGGTATTGACAAGGGCTGCAAGAACAAAAAAAAACCTTTCACTTAATACAGATAATAATCGATAATGAAATTTCGTTGTTGAATGTTCAGGCATGTTCACTCTGTATGGTAAAACACTAATGAAACTCTTATTGCTATCACTTGAAAGTAGTGAAAAATTCCTAGCGTGGGAAACATTGTGCACAAGAAATGACCAGTTACTGCAAATCCTGATTGTACCTTTAATCTTTCAAAATAGTGGTATGGAAAAGTTCTGCAATAAGTTTTCTCATGATATGAATCATTACATCAACGTCATATTGCCTATTATTTATTTGTTTGTACAAGGTAGACATTTCTGAAAATGTGTAACAAAATGCATTTCTTTTGAAGATTGTAACATAGTGTAGTGAACTTTTCCTGAAGACAAACATCAAGTAAAATGGCTCAGATTTGAGATGGGCTACCTCATATTTCAGTCTACATAGCCATACAGAAAGTAAACAAGCTTAGTAATGTCTTAATGCAAGCACTGTCATAGTGCAGTCTTATTTACCTAATGCAGTTTCACCAGAAAAACATCCATTATAATGTTTCATGACCCAAATATCAATAGCCCATTTAATTTTTATTTCAAAATACGATTAATCATTTGTAAACTGCTGCATCGGTGAAATACAAAAATAATAGATAATAAATTAAAATAAGATTTGCTGTATCATAAGAGTCGTAAAGACTCATACATTACAGAACCGTTTACAATGACAAAAAATAATGGCTCGTTTACACCTCTGCTTAGCGCAAGGTTAGATCTAATGTCACTTATGTCTACTGCAAAATATATTAAAAATGTACAGAAAAAAGTTTATTAAAAGTTAGCATGAGCAGATTTTGTCTACTTCATCCTGTTACATTCCACATTTTTTGTTTTTATTTTGTTATAATAACATATACCTTGCCAGAACTATAAATTAGAGAACATCTACAGATGTTTGTGTACTGGTAATTACCTTATTTCGAAACTCAAATTTAGGTGTTAATAGTTAGTTTAGGGTAGACACGGTCTTTTATACTGTATGTTGCAAAGCATCAGTCTGTGTCAACACTATGAAATCACTGGCGCTCCACCAGGAAACTCCAGTATTAGGATTATTACTGAGAAACAGTAGCAGTGGGATCTAAATGATGACTTTGTGCTATGAGACTGTGCTGTAACTGCAAACATGACTGCAGCAGTAGAGATCTTTCAGCTCATTAATTGTAAAATTAGTTTTTAGATTCAGAAAAACAACAAATCTTGCTCTCCTTTTTGCTCTAGGTCAATGTGATTTTTTACTGTATCAGATGATGTAGAAAATAACAAAATCAATGCACATACCTTCAAAACAAAATGACAAATTGTTGTGTTGAAATGCATTTTATACATGTCCATAAAGGACATCATAAACCGCACGTGGGGAAAACATGAATTTAGTTAGTATTATGCTTGGTAACAGAAAATGAATAGCAGTCACTATTACCCTTGGTACACTGGCTGGTAATGTATGTAGCACAGTCCTCAGTTGCAGTTCAAGGCACTCTAGCAGGCTTGTTCACCTGAAATGTACAGTCAGTTAAAGTTCTCTCTTTTCTCAGTGCAGGTCTTGGTTGTTACTTTTCTAGCATGCGATAATGTGTTTTTGACTAGTGTGTTGCGAAATTAGCGATTGCTGCAGGATGTGGTGAAAAATTCACAGTGATGTCATGATCGTGATCATCGCTCCAAACTCCAGTGTTTTCAGCTAACTGTGATGTGATACTATTCAACCCAAAACACTGATTGACCTAAACCTTTACTTGTCCAGTTTATGCACATATGCAGACAGAGCCTATATTTACAGAAGTATAAACAGTGTCTATACACATCTACACCGATTTAAGAGCATCTTACTGTACCTTATAGCATTTACATATGTGTACAGCTCAAGGTGTGAAGGAAGTTGATTCTGCACAAACACTAGCAAGCTAAATAGATTTTGATGAAAACTATACATTCTGTACATATCCCTATGCTAAAATTCAGTTATGCTACATAGGCTATATGAATATGTACAATAATACTGAATGTACACTACAGATGATATGCCTATGTTGTTGGCCTGAGTATTTACATGTTCATGTGGGATTACTACATTGTAAGCAACTACATGCTAACAACCGCAACAGATAGAATTGCACACTGCTAGGCCTAACTAGCACTCTAAAGAAACTCTGAAGTATTTTTGGCAACAGAGTAAGAAGTCTAAGTACAGTGATTGTGAAGCTACATGGTCCTATTTCTAGAACTAGGAACCTCGCTGGGGGAAGAAGGTGCTGTCCAAGAGGGAGAGTGCACAGCAGTAAAAGCAAAGACTTCTTGGTTATGAGTGGCAGTCATTGCTGGCCGGTGGTCCATGTCTAAGGGTGGGGCGGTCAGCATCTTTCCGTAAGGGTTACCAGGCACCATAAAACTGCGCTGGAGTACTTGTGAAGTGTCAATCGGCATCACAGAGGCATTGAAATCAATCTGCGGCCATGAAAGAGACAGCTGGGAAGCATTCAGTCTCTCTATTGAAATTGGAGCCTAAAAAAAGACATTAGGATTAGAGAATGCCTATGTTGTTTCACACTAAACTTTTAACATGAGTATAAAGGAGACGTAAAATCATCATAACAATTTAAAGGAATCGTGAAACGTCAGTCATTATTTAATGTACTCATCTTGATGTTGTTCAAAATCTGCATGATTCCATTTAATAGTAATTTTGAAGAATTTTGGAATATTATGAATAAAGGATTTTGAAATGTAATGTTTTAGGTGAACATACCCTTTAAATATTTGGTAAGGAAGTATTTTTAATAACGTCACCTCTATAGCGCTCCAGATCCTGGATCTGGTCAGTTGCTGTGGTCTTAGACTGAGGGAACGTGAGCGTGAAGGAGCCCTCACCCCTTCTGCCCAGTTATCCACCAGCCTATGAAGCTGCTGTGTGAAAGCATCTGTCTTGTTGTTGCTGTTGTTTGTCTGTGCTTGGGCGAGACCAATTGGCTGGTGAGGAGGGGGAGTGGATCCAGGAGGCATTGGGGACTGATTAGAGGCAGCTGACGGTGTTCCAGATCCTATTAAAAAAGTCCATTTGAGATGTTGGAATGTCACAAAACATGAAATACAATTCAGTGTCCGTAACTATATTAAATAACTTATTAAATTATAACTGGACTGTTAATACTGCTCTAAAATTAAATGTAATATGTCAACAGGATCAAAAGCAAGACACGTATCCAGATGCGATGCATAGCAAGTGTGTGTTCAACTGTATAGTAACAAATACTCAAGGAGGTCATAGAGAGCCAAATTGGCCCTTTTAGAGAACTTGAGCTGACATATTTCGAATTGAAACTCTTGAGGCATTTGTGTTAAACTTGCTTATTGAATATGCTTTAGACCTAATGCTATTATGTTGGTTACAATACTATGTCCACAGAGTAAAATATTGTTTTTAACATCACAGCTTACAGCTGGAGCAACAGTGTCAAGGTTTCAGCTTAGGGAAATTGAATATTTAAAGTCTAAAGTTTAGAAATAAAGAAAAGACAATAGTTACTGCTGCCACGTTCTTTACCCAGACACAGGCGTTTAAGTGTTGACCCTACAAAAAGAAAAGTTAAAATTAGTTTTCTGTAGAAAATCACTGCACAAAGAGTCACACAAAGAGATGGAACATGTCATTTAACTTTTTAAAGTTACAACTGCTAAAAAAACCTGCATTACAGGTAAGTGATTACAAGTCAAAATGTTAAAACTCTGAAATTAAGTGAAGATGATATGTGTGATTAATACTGTGAAGCTCAACTAGAGAAAGTATCTAGAAGCATAAAACCATTGCCATCAAAAACAGACAACTGAATAAAACAAAATAAAATTTTGTAGGGATAAACAGAGGATAGAAAAATCAAAAACATTGGAAGGAAACACAGGATGATCAAAGATGAAGCAAGAAAGGGTTACTCCACCCCAAAATGAAAATTTTGTCATTAATCACTTACCCCCATGTCGTTCCAAACCCGTAAAAGATTTGTTCGTCTTCGGAACACAATTTAAAATATTTTAGATGAAAACCGGGAGGCTTGTGACTGTCTCATTGAGTGCCAAACAATTAACATTGTCAAGGCACAGAAAGGTATAAAAAAACATCGGCAGAATAGTCCATCTCCCATCAGTGGTTCAACTGTAATGTTATGAAGCTACGAGAATACTTTTTGTACGCAAAGAAAAAAAACCGACTTTAGCATAGTGCCATTTTGGAGAATATCCGCTGTCAGCCGCACCTCACGGATATGTCTTCTACATTTGTTTACACTTTGATTTGAACGAAAACAGCGTATCCTTGAGGCGCGGCTGACACAGAACAGCGTACGCAGTTTGCGTCCAGTGATAAGTGTTGACAGCCCTTGACAGTGTTAATTGTTTGGCAGTCAATGGGAAAGTCACAAGCCTCCTGGTTTTCATCCAAAATATCTTAAATTGTGTTCCGAAGACGAACAAAGCTTTTACGGGTTTGGAACGACACGGGGGTAAGTGATTAATGACAAAATTTTCATTTTGGGGTGGAGTAACCCTTGAATACTGATAAGCAAAAAGTAAAAAAAAAAAATTGATTAAAGAGAAGAAGAGTGTGGGAGAAAGATAGCAGGGGCTTCCAACATATGACATGGAGAATGGCGGAAAGGAGAGAGATACAAACAGATGGACAGAGAAACAGGCCCACTGAGGAATCTAGCGCGTGGTTTACTACTGGATTTATAGGTGACCTGCGCAGATGCCTGGGGAGAAGGAGGCCAGCCTGTGGACAGAAGTACAGAGGTGAGAGAAAGAGTGAGATCCACTAACTCAAGCAACCAGAACAGAAGGGTACACACTAAAAAATAACATTATTATAAATGCATTCGTAAAAATACGTCTGGATGTAATTCAGCTTATTAATGTCAAAGCCTCCATGTAAAAGTCCCATTGATTTTATTAATTCCTACATTTGGGACTTAAATTTGGGAATTATGTACATAAAAGACTTACAGAAAATGTTTTTTTATAGGAAACTTTACATGTGCATGTCTAAAAGGTTTTAATTTTAATGCCAATTTCATCCAATATGTTTATTTCTATGCAGGTGGGTGATCAATTGATATTGGTTGGATAATCATCTCAAATCAATCATTCAAAGTCTGCTATGAGGCCACATTATTTATTTTACTGACTTAAGGAAATTTCTCTTAAAGTGCATGCTAGGAAATCAGAGCAAAAGTCACCTTGGCCAGGCTGGCTGCGTGGCCCAAGTCCTTCTCCCTGTAGACCAGAGTAGATGTTGTCGGAGGAGAGAGATCCTTTGAGAGAGCAGGGCTGTTGGGTCTGAACCGGAACAGACACAGAACAAGGTAGAGTCCCGGTCCCAGAATAAGCCTTGCCATCGGACAAGTTGGAAGCCCTGGCAGGAGACCCATTCAAGCTTGGGGCAGCCTCTGGTGAAAGAGAAAAATTGCATGCCGAGATGCTCTTGTGTAGATTCCAAATGCTAAGATCCTTTTAGTTGCCTTATATATGAATGTGATATTTTAACTCTACAACTAACCTGATTTTGTTAAATCATTAGGTTTGCTGCTGTCACTACTTTTAGAGGCAACATTTCTCAGCTGTTGTACAAGAGGACTGAGCAATTTGCCAGCTTTTAGTTTGTGTCTGCTGGTCCTGCGCTTGCGTCCAGCAGGGGGCGCTGTGGGCGGGATGTAAAGACCTGGAGGAGGTGGTTTCCCTAATTTAATGTAGAGAAGCTCAATCTCTTCTCGGTGGTGGGCCTCCAATTCAGTTACCTCCTTCATATGCCTGTATAAAGATGACGCAAGCAATGGTGAGTACCTAAGAATTTGTATTTATTGCTCTGATTACTTTTCACTGAATTTATATTTCCTCTCTGCATCAAAAACACACACAGACATGATAAACTCACTTTTCTCTAAGTCTTTGAAGCTCCCTCTTTATATCGGAGTCCTCCATCTCTGAATCATTGTCACTGCTGACATAGGATCCGTAAACCCCTCCCTTTCTGCTTGGCGAATCAGAGCTTTGCACACTACTACTGCGGCCGGAGCGTCTCAGAAAAGCCACTGCCCTTTTCATGAGGTCACTTCCTCTCCTTTCAGACCTACCATGACGGGATGGCGTTGTAGGGGCCATTTTGGCAGGGCTGCTCTCAGCTCCAGAGTCAGAGGACATGAAACGGGTGTGAACGGTGACATCTGCTGAGACTGAGGTCTGCGCCCTTGGTAGTGAGCCTCGTTTGGTCAGAGGAGGTGGGGCATCCAGATAAAAGTCAGGTGGGGCAGAATATCTGCTGCTGTGCTTCCTGCGTGTGACCTCATCTTCTGTGCTGACCACTGAGAACCTGCCGACAGTAGTAGCTGACACAGTCGGCTCTTCATACATTGCACATTCTCCCAAAAAGCCCCCAGGGTGTGCTGGAGATGCTGTGCTGCTCAGGCTACGCTGCTTCCGACCTTGACCTGACAGTATGTCAGTGGAGCTAGGCACCATCTAATCCAGAGAATTGAAATCAAAACAAAAATACAAAATACTGATATTGTAAGAATTGTTTTACATATTACATTAACAGACAACCATTACTTCATCATAAAAATTTAATTTGGTACAAACACATATAGTGGTCGACCGATATGGCTTTTTTGACAGCAGATGCCGATGCCGATATCTTGGAAAGCTGGGTGGCCGATGGCCGATATGAAGTCGATATAATTTTATTTATTTTAATTAATATTTAAGAAATTTGAAATCATCTAAATGGATTAAAAATAAATGTGTAAAATAAACATACTTATACTTTAGATGACAAAATATTTTTCACAAATAAATACATATTTAATAAATATAATTAAAAAGGATTAAACACTGTAACCAACAGGGTACTCAGTATTCTGGGAAGTTTGTGTGCATTGGGAATCATAATTTTTCAAATAAAGCCAAGGTAACACTCATTTTACATACAGCACACAGTGAAAATGACATCATTATAACAGTGGGCAAATGCATAAAGCGCAGCATAATTTGAATTCAAGAACTTAAAGTTTGTCAATCCAGTGAAGCTGAACTCTCCTCCTGTCCACATTTAATTCGCACAGACCGACCGTCACTCAGAGCACACACGATCATGCAGGATACAAATGCACACTTCACAAGATCTCATCTCACAGCTGGATTCGACTAAGTCTGCAAGGTTTGTGAAATTAAATGTTCATAAAGTCATTCAAAGATTTGTTTAAATGATATAAATGCGTATTTGCTGAATGCTGACAGCAAACGAGAAAGTATTATAATGTTTGCCTTTCTGTTACCAATAATATAAAAGCAATCATTATAATACTTTTTTGTTTACATTTTAATTCCTTTGCTTAACAGTTCTATCTGATTATTAGACAGACTTCTATCCGCATTAGACAGAACCATAGACTGTAAAAAAAGATGGACGACGTGTCTCCACTTCCTTCCACTATAGAAAAGTGAAGCAAATGCATCTCAGTATGGCCGCTGCCATCTTGAGTAAATGACGTCATTTGGAGTCCGAGTCTGTGCATTAGAGATTCGTTTGGAGCCAGAGTCTGCACAGTAGTGTCGTGAGGTGAAGCCGCGGAATCAAACTGCCGCCCAAACTCCCGCAGACCCAATCAACCATAACGACACGCCCCGTTTTTATAGCATCAAATTACTAGCTAAAATCAAACTGATCACAAAAACGAACAATTGAACATATATCAGCGTGATAACAACTACCTTAAATGACCAAAACCATATTTCGGAAAATTGTATTGGAAGTGTAATTTTTTTTTTTTTGACTGAAGTCCCATTCGTTTACATGGAGAGGGCGGGGTTTATGACCTGTACTGCAGCCAGCCACCAGGGGGCGATCAAAGAGCCCGCAGCTCAACTTTTCAGGACGAGTGAGACACACCTGGACAGAACTGTTAATAATGACAGCGAACAAGAGGGAGAATGTGAGAGTTGTGTGCTCAGGCGCTGCCAAGTGCCGTTCTTAGCACCATCAAAATAAAAGATTCGAACACATCGGCCAAACTGAAAAACTTATCGGCCCATATTTGTTATTTTTCAAATATCAGCATCGGCGGATAAGTTTTTCAGTTTGGCGATATATTGGTCGACCACTAAACACGAAGTGGGCTCCCAGATTATTAAACTGGGAATAAACTATTTATTAACCCGTATTTCCCTGCAGAAATTAGAAGCATGCTGTACATGATGTACCTTATACCGACTTCTAGATCCAGAGCAAGAGGTAGAGTGTGGCATCACATGTCTCCTGGACACAGTAACTGTTGAGAAATATGGCTTTAATTTTCTTATTTTTTGTAAATGATAAATATTTCTTGAAGAGCATCTGTCATGAGAAAAAATAAGACCATACCTCCAACCGCAGAGTCGCTGAGAGCACTTAAACTGTCCACACGCTCTGGAATCTGTGGCTAAAAGACAAAAACCAAATGTTTTTAGGTGGACATTCATCAATCACAATTAGGGGTGGGAATCACAGTGTACCTCACGATACGATATAATCACGATACATGGCTCCTGATAACGATAATATCACGATACAGAAATTCTGCGATAATCGATATATTTCTAGAAAATCCTATAATGATACATCACAATATCTGTCTAAACAAAATGCCTGTGAAAAGGTTAAGTGCAAGTTTTCTTTCTTTATTCAAGTGCAAACTGTTACAACAAAAAGTTCTGTAAATCAATTTTAACATGTTGAGTAGGCTAAATTAATCATTTTATTCTTGGACTTATTAAAAGCTTACACTTTTCTTTTTCTCTGTGTGTAAACAAACACATTTAACTGCTTATCAAACAGAAAAAAAAACTAGACAGATAGATAGATAGATAGATAGATAGATAGATAGAATATAAACCTGGTAAATTTCAAAATTTACCTGGAGTGCTCTCAACCTTTCTACTCCTCTCATCGTAAAAACGGAGCCCCGCACAAAAAAATAACCGTTCACATTGCGTCTTTTGCGCACTCAGGTTCGTTATTTCAAATGTAGATGCGCACACACTGCACAGTGCACACTTCTGCGCCGCATTGTGGCTCTGACAAGGTTTTGTTTCATCCTCCATGCCATAGGTGCCTATGGTCCACGCTGATAGCTGTTCTGGGGCAGTTTTGTAGTTTTCATCTCCATAAACATATACATATATATATATATATATATATATATATGTAGCAGTAAGGCTAATACAGTGGCTGGAAATCTGTTTATCCTTCGGTTCCTCGTGCTTCCCCATCTTCATAGAGAAGGCGGTTCATGGAACTTGCTCAGAGTCAGAGCACTTTTGAAAATAAGCTGGAAATGGCGCGGCCGCGATTTCCACGCATTTTTAGACGCTGTGAACAGGGATATCTATTTAGAGCACCTTATTGTATTAATTAAAATATCGATATTTGGCGCCAGATATCGATTCTTGTATCGCATGGAGAAGGATCGCGATATATCGCCATATCGATTTATTGTCCCACCCCTAATCACAATCCTATCTAAATTCAAAATATCTTTAACTTCGAAATGGTTTTTAAGACATGCTGAAAACAAGGGTGATAGGTGAGTTTATACAAAAGTGTAAGTCCTTGGGTACTATTCCTCACACCTTAATAAACAGATTATATCTATTTAAAAAAATGTGACAAAATGACCGAATATAAACTTACCAACTGCTCTCCTGCTCTGAATCGTCCCTCTCCCATAAGACTAGGTGTGCTGGTTCCTGACCCTCCCACTGCACTCTCTGGTCCTGGTGGAGACTGGATATACTCTGTGCCAGATCCTGGAGTTTCAGCAGCACTTCCCGATGGGTACATGGGAGCATACTCTTGATACAGTAAATTCCTCAGTTTTTCGTCCAGAGTCTTAATAGTGCTGTCTACAAACCCTCCTCTGGTACGTGCCTCTCCATCTGATTCACTAGGGACAAAGTGGTGTTGTGAAGGAGTGGGGCTTTGAGGCAGGGAAGGTGCCTTATTTCCACTCACAGTTGACAAAGGCTGCTGCAGCACTACAGGCTGCTGTGTACGTTCCACTCGACTCGAGGTAATGGAGTGAAGTTGCTCACGAGCAGATGTACTCTCTTGTGATGGTGGCGGCATCACAGAGGATGACCTCTGAGCCCCACTGCTCACTTCAAGGGACAGTGGCATGACCAAGGGACAGCAGGGCACCTCCTCCACCATGGAGACAGCACATGCAATTTCAGCCATCTGCTGAGCAGTGTGCATGGGGGAAACTGAGCCTAATCTGCCACTCTGGGTCTCATCCACAAAAAGAGAGCTTTGAGGATCCATGCATGGCTGGGATTGTTGCACACTGACCTGGGCGGAGCCCAAATGTGGCCCCTCCTCTGAATGGGAAGCAGGTTGCACTGGCATTGCAGCAGCTTGTGGGGCAGGGGGAGCTTGAGAAAGAGCAGCCAAAGACAGAGGATCAGTAGTGGTCATAGAAAGGGGGCTCCAAACCCCATAAGGATCACTTCCTCCAGATGGAGGTGCTGTGGCACAGGCTTCTGAATCTGTGGAATGAAAGCAAACAAACAAAACAGAAAATCTTAGGATCTGCACTCCAGTGGTTCGATTCTTACCTCTCAGATAGGTCCTTCAAGGTATCTTGGAGGGTTAAGGAGTCCAAGTCACAACATCTAGCTACTGGGGTGCCTCAGGGCTCAGTTCTTAGACCACTTCTCTTCTTTGTCTACATGAGCATTACTAGGTTCTGTCATTCAGAAACATGGCTTTTTATATCACTGCTATGCAGATGACACTCAACTCTACCTCTCATTCCATCCTGATAATCCAATGATAGCTGCTCGCATCTCAGCATGTCTAACAGACATTTCTGGCTCAATGAAGAACCATCACCTTCAACTCAACCTTACTCGACATTAGGAAGGCCTTTTCTTTCGGAACATGCTACACAACTTCTTGTTCAATCTGTCCAGGCTGGACTATTGCAGTGCTCTCTTGAGAGGTCTTCCAGCCATTTCTATCTATCTCTACAACTAATCCAGAATGTGGCTGCAAGATTAGTCTTTAATGAGCTGCAAAGAGAGCATGTCACACCTCTGTTCATCAATTTTCACTGGCTACCAATAGCTGCTTGCATTAAAATTTAGCACATTGATGTTTGCCTACAAAACAACCACTGGCTCTGCACCCTTTACCTAAATTAACTACTTCAGACTTATGTGCCCTCCAGAAGCTGTAAACAGTACATTTTAGTCATCCCAAAGAGGCACAAAATCACTTTCACAGACTTTTACTTTAACTGTTCCCTGCTGGTGGAATGACCTGCCCAACTCAATCTGAGCAGATGAGTCCTTAGCCATCTTTATAGTGCTGTCAAAATTAGAGTGTTAACGCAGGCAATTAATTTTTTCAGTTTAAAGCATTAAAAGTATTTTAACACCGTTAACGCAGGGGCAGGGCTAGTGTTGGCCACCCCACTCACAACTGCTGCCTCTGTCTCTTTTTTCTTTATAAGAAGTGCATTATTTAGTCACAGAACGTCTTTACGACCACATCAAATGGGAGACATTTCAGACGTGTGCTTCACTTTGCCTCAGCACCAAGTGCGAGTCAAACGATTGTGGAAACGGAACTGTGCACTCTTCAACTGCATGCACAAATGTGCAGGCGCGCGCTGCAGCCTGTATCATTTCATATCAAGCGCGCAAAATAAATGACGTGCATGCGTCAATGTCATACCAATGCCGTAGTAAGTTAAAGTGATAGTTCACCCAAAAATGAAAATTCTGTGATAATTTACTCACCTTCAAGTAGTTCCAAACCTTTATGAATGTCTTTGTTCTGCTGAACACAAAGGAAGATATTCTGAAGAATGTGGGAAACAGAGCAGTTCTGGGGCACCATTGACTTCCATAGTATTTTTTTTTCCTACTATGGAAGTCAATGAATTTAAAAACAGCCTGGTTACAAACTTTCTTCAAAATATCTTCCTTTGTGTTCGGCAGAACAAAGAAATTCAAACAGGTTTGGAACTACTTGAGGGTGAGTAAATGATGACAGAATTTTCATTTTTGGATGAACTATCCATTTAAGTCATGAAGTAAACCAAAAGGGTGATTAAAGCTGCCTTAAAACTGTGCATGCATGTAATATGTTATATATGAGTCACATTTAAGAACATGTCTCTGAAATGGTTTTCCAAACTGTCCTGGAGCAGCCCAGCACTGTCTCCCTCATCTAACACACCCGATTCAACTCGTCAGTTCATTAGTAGAGACTTTAAGACCTGAAGTGGGTCAGAAAAGGTAAAGAGAGTTGAGAGAAAATACGATGCGTGTCAGATCCGTGTCATGTTCAGCAGCGGCAGCTCTTAAAGAAATAGCAGCCAAAACAACCTAATAACCAGCTGCTGTGATGTCTGTTCATCAAGAATAAAAGAAAAAAAAAAGAGGAAATCAATAGCTTTTATAGCTTTAAGGATTGTTTAAAGTTCACTTAAATTAGAAGTCATTTTATTAAAGTATAAATAAATGTTAAAATTGATAGCTCTCAATTATACTGTAATGTTGAATGGCTATAGTAAATGGTTAAATATTAGGAAAAAAAGAACAATTTTATAGAGACATCAGTAGTATTGGTATCAGTGATACTGGCCTTCAGTCATAAAAAAAAGATGCCATTAATAAAATATTAAAAATATACTGTATTTATGTTGTTTCCACATTAATTTAAAGATTGAATGTGAAATTATTGCAATATAAAAGTATATTTAAAAAGTTTAATGTTAGGTGGGATCAATTGTGATTAATTTCAGAAAAAATGTGATTAATTAGTTAATTTAATCAATTTTTTTAATCGATTGACAGCACTACTAAAAACACATCTCTTCCATCTACACTTGAAGCTCTAACACTAGCACTCTCTATTCTATTTATATTCTAACTGTTTTCTTTTTTATTAAAAATGACCTTCTAACCATAGTGTTCTCTATTGTTATTCTATTCTATCTACTTGTTTTCTTTGTATTCATTATAAAATATGACCCTCTAACACTAGTGTTCTCTATCCTTTCGACTTGTTTTCTTTTTAATTAAAAAAAACTGACCCTTTAACACTAGTGTTCTCTATTCTTTTTCTATTCTATCTAATTGTTTTCTTTGTATTTATTATAAAATAAACCCGTACTACTTGTACTGTGTTAGACTAACTGAGACTTGTCACAGTGCTTACATATTATTCCTCTTTTGTTGGTTTTGAATGCCTCTATTGTCCTCATTTGTAAGTCGTTTTGGATAAAAGCATCTGCTAAATGACTAAATGTATATGTAAAATGTAACAAAACATATTCTAAAACAGACTATGAGACATCCATTTTACTCTTTTTGTTAGGAGTAGGGGACATGCCAATACAATTGTGATAAAATACCCAACAAGCAGTTTATTCATTGTTCCAATATTTCTGTATCTGTTTTATGCACACTAAGTAATATCGTAACCCGACATTACCCATTGATGCAGAGGCAGATCCTGTGCTGGGTTCTGGTGGCTGGGCTGATGCACTCTCACTAGGCTGAGCTGTCCCATCAGTTACTGTTGTTATGGATGGAGATTGTGTTGATGGACCTCCATCTGAGGATGCATCCTGACTGGCAGCAGGAGCCTCTTCCACAGGGCAGATGATGAACCACCTCTTCCCTGTGTGAAGAACTGAACAAAGGACAAGAACCCATGCTAACTGTTTAAACACTGATACATTCATACTTCAAACATTTGGGGAGCATGAATTTTAAATTTGCCAATTACAGGTGGACAAAAAAGATTACCATTTTGCTGATAAACAGGCTGGGGGGCCCCAGGTTGCTGTCCTTTTATTCCCTGGAGATTAACAGGAGGCTGTTAGTATCATTTAATTTAGTCATTTTAGTGAATTTTCACCCAGACATTACAAATTTGGGATGTCAGATACTGACTTCCTGTATTACCTCTCCCACTTGATCCCTAGGAGTTTGTCCTTGCAAATGACTTGCCCCAAGTTCTGATGTCTTCTCTCCATCCATGTCCTCGCTTAGAATGTCCTCTGCCTTGTCAACAATGTCTTTAAGTTGATCTATAAAAATTTCCTTTTCTATTGGTAGAATGAAACCATTTTCCACCTGACACACAATTGAAAGAAACAAAATCTACAAAGCTGCACAGAAAAGAAACTGTATGTAAAAGTGTAACAGGATTAAGCATCTTTGTTTCAGCTGAATCACTAAACTGATGGTAAACTATACACATTTACATTTTAATTTCAATACTTAAGCAGCACAATATTGTTTTGTAATGTTCTAAAAGTCAGCGCAGAACCTTAATCTCACCATATAAGTGGCTATTTCTTCAGGTGCGTCTCCATCTAGGTCAAATTTGAAAGTCACCATTTTATGATTATGTGTCTCCAGCTGGCATTCCACCATCTTGTCACCTGTTTTACTAACCTGGAAGTACAGCATCATGTTAGGAGGTAATGGCAAAAAAAAAAATTACATTTAAAAAGAAATGTTTTATCCTCACATTTAACATGCTTAGCTTTGGCTTGTTAATTTTTTCCTGGCGTGAGCGCGTACGAGCAGATTTGCGGTGGTGCTTTCTGGGTTTGCCATCACCCTTTCCTCCACCAGTGGTTCCCTCATAGCTGTCACTCATTTCTTTACCAGAACTTGCATCTTGGTTTAGGCTAAACAAACAAGACAGAATAACCTGAAGAAAAAACATGCTAGGAGACAATTTGAGATGATTCATATTGTTTTAATGCATTGGGTTGTATCTGCCACTATAAGTAGGTCAAATACACCCATTGTAAATAAAGAATCACATGATGTTTCCATTCAATCAGATATGCAATTTCCATAAAATGTTCAGGGAATAATAACATCTACCTACCTGTCACATACATAACTATGGAATGGAATAGATACAGGTGCCTGTAAGGAAAATATTATTTCAGCAATCCATGTGGTACTTTGTTTTAAGAATACATATTATAGTCATATAAACTAAAGGAGGCTTTATGCCTACTGTTGCCTCATTGCTGGGCTGAAATGAGCTGGGCTCTGGTGCAGGAGGAAGAGGCATTGAAGTAGTGTCTGCCATTTGCTTGCCAGTACTCTCAGGAACAGCATATCCTGTCTGTATGCCAGCAGGCTGCAGAGGAGGCTCCATGGTCTCAGGTGGGGCTTGGGCAGTGGTAAACTTTGGCTCTGACTGCCTGTCCTGTGGAGGAGACTGGATCTGCGACACAATGGTGTGAGCTGGGGCCAGGATCTGCATTTCCTCATGGCGAGGGTACTCCTGATGAAAAAAAAAAAAAACGTTGTTGTGTTTCACTGCGACAGAAGCCTTGACCTCAATTGTAAGGCTCACAGAATAATACTAATTATCCTGTATCATTGATTGCTACACAAGGCACTACTGCACCAATCCTGATTAATGTACTGCCATTTTGCTGTCCCTCTCAAAGGAATTACTGTTCTTTAACACCTGTGTGATCATAGAAATGATTATGATACACATTCACCATACGAAAAACAATCCTTGCATTAAGCAAGAAAGAAACCACATCATTTACCTCTGTAAAAGGTTCAGGAATAGATGGGTCTTGCTGAAGGAGGGAGGCTGGATTAGGGACGGGAAGGGAGGGCTGTGTTGGTTGGGGTTGAGATCGGAAAAGGGCACCTTCTGGTGGTGGAACTGGGGAGTACATCTGCTGCAGATGTTCCTCGGGAGGAAGCATGGGTGGGGACAGGGCCATAGCCAGGAGAGGTATAGGGGTAGGAACATTCAGAGGGGTGGACACAGGTGTTCCTGCTCCTAGCATGCAGGGTACATTCTGCATTGGTAGTAGGGGAAGAGGAGCAGTGATAGGGTGTGCTGAGTAGTAGGGGGAAGACACAGGAGGAGCATTTGTGGGGTAGGGTGAAGAGTAAGAGACTGAGGAGAAAGGTATTGACTCTGTCCCTGCAGATGTGCCCCCTTCTGGCAAAAGAGGATATGTCGAAGGAAACTAAAGAATAAAGAGCAAGATAAAAATGTAAACAGCCAGAGGTAAACTAGAAAGCTACATTGTTGCATGTAGAATTAAGAAAATCCCTCAACTTCTGCCATCTAATGTTGAACAAATTTCAAACTTGCCTAAAGAATGTACTTGTTCTGGTATCTGAGAAAAGCTGTTGCACACACAGGCCTAGTTACAGGTTTCAGGAACTGACCTGTGTAGCAATTTGTAGAGGCTGGAGAAGGGGTGTCTGAACATTTAGCTGTGGTTGTGAAGAAAGGCTAGTGGTGCTGAGCATTGAAGATGCCGGCTGTAATAGATGCTGTGGAATGGACTGAGGATCTGAAGATGGCTGCACTAGGGGCTGAAATGTTGATAAAGTCTGGGAAAGACAAAGAGAAAAAAAGAAAAAGAATGATTTTAAAATTAAAAACTAATTTCAAGAACACTTAATCCACAGCTCCCACGGATTATCCTGCCGAACACATCTTTATCAAAGTCAGTGATATAAATGGAACTTACTCCTTGTTTAGTGGACTTTCAATAAACTGATTAAATTCATGGCATGACTGAAACTGAAATCCAAAAATTTCCAGAACATTTTAAAAAAAGACTGTGATGTTGTTTATACAGATTGAGTCTACCTGAGGCGGGAAAGCTTCAGGAAGGAAATAGAGATGAAACTGAGAGAAATACAAACACAAGGAAGAACAAAGACTAAATCAAATTATTTAACTATCACTTTGCTAAGACACAGGAATGCATCCGTCCTCATTTAAGGGAGGTCAAACCTATAGCAGCCTTACCTCCTGTGCTAGTGGTATAGTTGTCTGGTTTTGTTGTGCCAAGAGGGCAGAGGCAGGAATGCTCTGTGGACGAGCATGTGGTACAGGAGTAGCTGGAGCAGAGACGGTCTTAGATGGAACCAGTTGTGCGGAAGGCTGAAAAACACATGCACAAACACAAATCTTAATACAGGCACATTTGCAATTAAGCATTTCACAGCCAAAAGCAGTTCTTCAAGATATTACTAGAATAGCAAGTCTAGCAGCATGTGGTTTGATGTGACAGGTAAATTATCGGCTACTGACAGAGAACAAAAAAAGAAAATGTGAGATATCAAACATCAGAGCAGTGATTTGCTCTACACGCAGGGGATGTTGCTCTAAAAGAGACTACATACAGGGTGACGGCGATAATTTGCAGTGTTCCAGCAGCAGTCATTTATTGTTCAGTCAGCTTGCTGTGTAATCTTCTAGCAGTCTGCTAAGAGACTGTGTCCTTCAAAAGGACATAATAGTCCCCTGAAGACAGTCCCATTTCTTTTCTTTTTTTTTTTCGAGAAATAGCAGTGATTAGAGGAAATACATTCAGTTTAGTTCCAAAAACAAAGTACAATTTTCCTCTTATATGCTACATAAGAATACAACTAGAAGGGATTGGAATTTGGAAGCAGTACCTAAATACATATGGAAGAAGGTAAAGAAGAAGCTTGGAAAGTATAGGTGAGCCAAAAGTGAACGTTTGGTCTAAACTTCCTTGCTGGGATCATAGCTACTACATTTTATTTTTCACCTACCACAAGACCTGATCCAACTTCACTGTCCTGCACAGAAAAAGACCCAGTTTCCTGATGTGATAGGGGTACGTACAAAGAACCTACGCTTTGGACCTGAGGTACAAGGAACCTAACACTAGCATCACTGTAGCCATCCCCAGCTTGTGCCCTGTCCATCAGGACTGGGGAACTGGTTCGCCGATTGATGATCTGATGTAGACAGCGATGGAGGTGAGACAAATCTGAGCTGTCCCTCAAACTAGGAGAATGTGGTCCAGTGATAGGGGACACTGGAGAGGACGACCTGAGTGGGGAGGGTTGATCGACTGGTGAAGATATGGACATGTGCCTGGAAGATGTGTGAACCGGTGAAGGTATAGATACATAGAGAGGGGTAAACGTAGTGGTATGGCTTAGTGATGACATGTTGTTAGGTAGAGCTGTTACAGGAATCTGTGAAGGAGAATGGCTTTTATGGACTGGAGAAGGTGGGGTGACTTGAACTGGTATTGAACTTATATGTATGTTCTTAGTAACAGAAACTTGCTTTGGAGGCAGCGTAGATATATATGGAGACTGTGGGGTCATATAAATCGGTGAGCTGGAGTCTGGATGAGCTAGATCAGGTGGGAATGATGGTTTTAATGAGGAAAGCAGTGGCATGTTTTGGTGGATGGGGGAGGAAGAGGGTGAAGAGGCATGACCGAGAGACCCTCGACCCCCTGACCTTACAGCCAGTAACATTGCCATACAAGCCTGGCAGTAATGCGAGTGGACATCAGAGTTCCTCCTACTGAATGACATTGGCTGGGCCTGAGAATTCATTTTCACCTGCTCTGAACTATATTCAGCTCCGGTGTCTTCAGAAACATTATTTGGTGCCTGATCATCATTTGTGAATGATGAAGAACCTATGAAGGCACTTGTTGACAACAACTGATCCATTTCATCCTTAGAGCTTGCTTGTTTGTGACAGCTATAAGCCTGATGATGCATCTGTTCTAACAAATTTTGAAGGTCAGTCCTCCTCCGTAATGTGTCGAGAAATGAGGTGCTGCTACGCCTGGTCCCCGTCAAGTTATCGGAGAATAGCATAGGATTTTGGGAGTCACCAGGAATACTGCCATGTCGCTGCTCATTCAGCCAGAGTTTGAGGGGAAAAAAACACATTTTTTAAATTTAGACAGTCATCATAACATTAAAAAAACAGTTCTAAGGGAAGAAAAGAATGGGAATAAAGATGGTGGTCTTGGAGTTTTCCAACAAAGTAAAGCTCGACTGCAATGATATGGTGAATTTAAATACAAACTTACAGGTGATTGCTGGTAGGCGCTCTGATGCAGGTGTAAAGAAGATTGCTGAAAAGCCCCTTGATGTAGCTGATGAGTTGACTGCTGATATTGCTGGTGCAGCTGAACAGTGGGTTGTTGCTGGGGTGCTTGTGGCACCAAACCATGGGCCTGTGCTTGTGCAGCCTGGTGCATGGGAGCACTAGGCTGTTGTTGGGCTCCCTGGGGTTGCTGAGGACTAGGTTGTTGCTGGGTCCCATGGAGTAACTGACCGATGGTTTGTTGTGGGACACCTTGGGGCATTTGTAGAGCAGGTTGTTGTTGAGTCCCCAGAGGCAGGTGTGAAGTAGATGGCTGTTGGGCATCTTCTGGCAACTGAGCCAGAAGCTGTGCTGGAGGGCTTAAGACCCTTTGGGCAGTGAAAATGGACTCAGATAGGGATTGCTGAGAGGTGTCTTGGTTGCCCGAAGCGCCTGTTACCATTGTTGAGCCTGCACTGCTGTCTGCTGCATTAGTTGGGACAAACAACACAAAGTACATTTTCAAGTTGTTGAAGCAAGGGAAATTTTTGCATACCTGCATTGAGTAAGTTTTACAAAAGAATTAAACTAAATAATTAACATAATTTAATCAAGTGAAATAAATCTCTTGGTTCTGTGGATATTACAACATCTTATTGGTTCTGTGGATATCGTTATTAATCTCAGACCCATTCATATAATGACTGATTTAAAACATACTTTAAAAAAGAAACACGATATTGTACTGGTTTTTCCATCTTTTGTGTGGATATCTTTGAAGAATTAAGTACCACAGTGTCAACTACACATATATCTGTAGATGTCACTCACGTGTAGCTGTAGTAGCACTTGTTGGGGCACTGCAAATCAGGCTGACTGCTTCAGTCTGTAGCTCCTCTGTTTCAGATGGAAGACTGGGTAGTCCACCCACTGGTGGTCCTGTGGAGGGCACCTGAAGGAGATTTTGTGCCTGAGTCTTGGTGCTTCTCTCTTCTGTCTTTCCATTACTGGCTGAGGCGCTCCGCTGTCTTCTCCACTTTATTAGAGACACACGGTCACGGATAGACTTACCCACAATCTTCACATCAATCTCTAAAAAGAAGCCAGAGTCCACCTGCCAGAATAGATCATTGAACAACTCTTAAATAGTGACTATTACTTACTGAATTCATTATGAATAAGTATTCCAAACTATGAGTATCTAATACATGTCTATGTATGTATCTTCAAATGTATCTTCAAATGCATTACTAAAAATCATGTTTGTTTACCATTTCCTGGGCAACTGTTTCTGGGATTTCTGTGTCCAGGTCAAAGCCAAACTCGATAGCACCACTGTCTTTATACTTCCCTTTAAGTTTCTTCTGGTCTTCAACCCAAAGCCTTAGAGCAATGGAAGACTTTGTGCCGTCATCCTCTTCTGCCAGCTCTACTCTCACTCCAGTGTCCTCCGCAAAGAATGCATGATTTAGTAAGTCCTTTATAGAGTACCTTTCAGAAGAGGAAGATGAAATTTGGTTTGTAAAGACCTGAAAAATTTGATGGTGCTATAGCATTCAGCTGATGGACTCACCTTTCCTCCCAGCGATGGCAGATACACTCTCCAATGATTTCTTTTATTTCAGGCACAGTCACCTTACTGAAACTGGCTGGCTTCACACCCTGTGCAGTGAATTAAAAAGGAACCCAACACACACACACACACACACACACATTTTCATTGAAAGCCCTTGCGAAAGGACTCTGAAAGGAAATTTCATGGCAAAAAAAAAAAAGTTTCAAAATTTTCCTTTTTATCTGACTGACAATTACAAAACATGACACAGATCTACCAATGAGCAGAATTATTATCTGCGTAAATCATATGTAAAGTACATTCTGCCTTTTAACTGATTGAGACAATTTCTGAATAAATGCATTATGTAACATGTTTCATGGACAACACCCTCTGTTTTCACTCAAGTAATATTCCATTCTAAAAAAAATTAATGATGGTCGGTGAGGAGCACTTTGCTCAAACTTACACTAGTAACTTTGCGATAGATTTGTGCTGCATTTTGGCACTCTGAGTATGGATACTCAGAGGTAGCCATTTCTAGCATACACATCCCAAAGGCATACACATCTACTGCTTCATCATAGTGCTCCTCATACATCTCAGGGGCCATAAACTCTGGAGTGCCTAAAATAGGAAGAAACCAAGAAGGGAATAAAATCAATAACTACATGGATGTGAGCTACAGTCTACATCATCTAAACAGGCTATTTAAATGTTATATTCAATGTAGCCTAATCTGATAAATCTCAAAACCCTGTCACTCTCCTGACTATTACCGATTACACTTTTGGCAAAGGAAGCTCTTTTTAGAGTGGCCAGGCCAAGATCTCCAATCTTGACGGAGCCTGTAGGACCAGTGATGAAGATGTTGTCACACTTCAGGTCCCGATGGATGATGGGAGGGGTCCTCGTGTGGAGAAAGTGAAGACCTTTTAAGATCTGTCTGCACCAGCTTCGTAAAACTTTTGGTTTCATCACTTTGAATCGCTTCAGATATCTACATAATAACAGAAACAGAGTTGGAGATCATTGTCTTAACAAATTTCAAAATTTTATATTGTAGACAAAATTGGGTTTTCTGCAAAGTAATGCAAGTTGTAACAGGGCAAATTACATTCCTTGGTGTCCCACAGCTAGCAATTCAAACCAACTAAGATGCTAACCCTGGTGTGATAGCATCAGTTGTTACATGTCTTTGTTTTATTTGACTCACGTTTTCAGTGTTCCAGACGTCATCAGTTCGGTGACTAAAACAATGCACTTCTTCCCCTTAAGAGGAGATTCCCAAAAGTCATAGAAGCGCACAATGTTTGGATGCTGAAGACCTTTTAGCATCTCTGCTTCCTCTTTAAACCTCTGACGTTCCGCTTTGGACAGCTTGCGATCCTGAGATAGAAAGGGGTCAGCATTGGTTTTTGAGGTTCCAGGCACATGCCAGGAGAAAAGTGAGAGACAGAAAGACAGGTGGAAAGAGAGATGGATTGATAAACAAACATATGGTAACAAGATATGTAAGAGAGATGTACTGAACTGAATTTACCAAACTGCCACACTGCTGAGAAAACTCAATTATCCTCCTTACAGGAAAAAGATAGTTCTATAAAATAACTCTTGACCAGTGGAAGACATGCATTCTAAAGACATTTGGGTCAATCTTTATTGATTTAAAGTGCACATTCGCTGTAATAGCTTTCTAAGGACAGACAATATATCTGTTTTATTGTATTTTTGTGATTGTGTGGTTGTGGGGGTGAGGACAATATCTCTGAACAAGATATGACTAAGAAAGTCAAGAAGATCAAAGGCAGATAAGAGATAAAAAAACAACTAAACTACAGTTACGAAAGCATATTGATGCAACATGAAAAGCAAAATATGCATACCCCTCAAAGAGAGGGATGTGTGATTAACATATTGAAGCCCTTTGATATGCAGTAGAAAGCAGAAAATATAATTAAAATAAACAGCATAATGAAAAAAACCCACCCTAACATTCTGTATTGAGGTTTGTCTGATAAACTGAATAGAACTGAACCAACATAAAACTGAAGTCTCTTTAATCAGTATACAAAATGTAACTGCGGGTTAGAGAGATACTTGCAGAAGGGCTAAACCTAATGTGTATAGCAGTTGCGCTAGGCTTGAAAATGCTACAGTTACAGAGTCACTGATGGTTCACATGCTGGTGTGTAGCTATGGTCAAGAAGCTGACCAAATCAATACCTTTGCATCTGCCCTCTTCCTGCTGCTAAATTTACTAAACGCTGACAGGGACTATCTGTAACATCTCTGTCCCTCACAATCAGGCGATGTGCAACCCCATAAAACCTCTCAGACTCACCCCCACACTGCGCCACCTAATACCTCTCATGAACACAGAGACACACACACACAGATGTATTTTTCATTCGACCTCCCCCATTCTCAATTTACTCTAAGCACTTCAGACCAAATATGCCACCAGATTTCTAGGTGGTTTCTATAAGAGCGACTTGCAAAGTTAAATATGTTAATACGTTGAAAAAGTATCCCAAACTGTCATTGCATTTCTGATACAGTTTAAACACAAACGACTTAAACACTGTGGCATTGCTTATTTTCAGGGGTGTGTTAAATCAGAAGCTCTTACAACAGGAAATGGGCTTTTCATTTGTACATATGGCCGGGGCGTGGCTCTGACATTTTTTTCCTGAGATAATGAAGACTCACAGACAGCTGAAGACAACAGCTTTTTTATATGTTCATTATGCTGCTGATGCATCCTTGTCAGACAAATGAGGGATAAGTCAGGTTGGGCATTCAGCTGTACATAAAATGGTCCATTAGGAATATCTTTTATATTGTCTCGAGAACGCTACTGCTTGATGTGAGGGAAGCCATGCTCCTTAGTACACAGCCATCTTCACCTCATCTGACCTGTTCCTCTGTCTCTTCCTTTCTCTCTCTTCTCCCTCCTAGCAGATTTGGGGGCCTCAGCAATTTTTGGCTTGCTAAGACCGCTATGCTCAGCAGTCACAATATATGCTGCTAATTCCCTCCATGCGATTTTTAAGATTCACAAAGCAGGATAAATCTTATCCAAAACTGACAGCATGCCCCATAATACAGACAGTAACACTCTCTCAAATATAGAATGGAATAAAAAAAGGAAGTAAGTCATTCATTCAGAGAGACAAAGCAAAAATCTCACAAGTATTGACTGGGAGCCCCTTTTTTATAACACTGCTCACACACAGAAACAAAAACCAGACCATCCTCATGTATAACATCAGAACTCCAGAGATCATAACTGCCTAGTCATCCTTCCATGGACAGTGAACGCAGAAATAATCCGGTCTTCCCAAAATGAAAATAAGCTTCTTCTTTGTAGTCGATGAGGTATTTTTCAATCAATATTTCTGTTGATAGTATACAGTAAAAATATGTTGTGTATGTATATAATAAAGGGTAAATGTTATTGTTTATGTGATGTTTCTAAGACAGATTGATCTGGTAAAACATGACTGTCTTGTTTCGAGTTTAGACCTGACAATTAATTTAAAAAGAGAGAAACAGAGAAACTGCTTGATAGCATTTTACTATTGCATCATTTCAGCAGGTAAGTGCACATGACCACCCTTATCACATGACCCCTATGCAGTGCACATCTCCAGGGATGTGCACTGCTTCTCTACAGAGTTGTTTGTGTCCACACCCTACTGTAAATGTCTACTTCAACGATTTTTGAGTGAACTCTGAAATATATTAACTATATTTACATATTTACCACAAGCTAGAAACAGCACAAAGTTGTTTACAGGAGGTATTACGATGCATCACTTTTAACATAATCGGCTCTCTCAATATTCCAGAAAGTAATAACAAAGATTTTAACACTTAGTATTCTCTTCTGAACTCAGCTGAACTTCAAATCATTCTAGACTACAACATGGAAACATAGGAAATCTGATCTAGATGTGGTCATGGTGATTAAATCTCTTCATTTTACAATCAATAGTGCTGATAAAAGGAAGAGGCCATATCAGATGACCCTGCAAACTTGTACAAGGAGCAGGCGTTTTGAATGGCAACAGGATCAATCAGAAAAATAAAGACTTTTTTGCTAATAACAAACTCCACAGAAACTTAATCTTTACTTACAGTTCACAGTTACAGTTTTAACTTCTAGATAACTGATATCCTACAAATCTAGTCATTATGCCCAACAAATTAAGTAGATCTGTTGGTTATCTGACACTTTTTTTTGCAGTATCAATGATAATGATATTAAATAACATATCAACAAATTTGGAAAGACCAACAACAGATAAAGCCTTCATGGAAAAAAAGGAAAAGGAGTGATAGATTGCAAGAGTTATTGCAAAACTCCAGTGGTTAAAATTGAGAATACGTTGTAACTGCATTTTCCTTACCTGAAGTTCACACCAGGCCACCTCCACCCATGTTTCAGTGTCCAGGCCTTTATAGACTGTTTTGAAGGACCCTCTGCCAAGCTCAATATCAAACTTAAGAAAGCGTCCACCTGGAGAAGTGGATACAGCCTTCATTTCGGCCTCTTCCTCGTTCTCATCACTCCCAGCTTTCCCCACACTCTTGGATGTTTCAGATGGTTCAGCATCATGTTTTTCCTCAACGTCACTTGTCTCTGGCTCTTTGGTGAAGTTCTCTTTTACACTTTCCCCCTGTCGCACCTGACTCTCCACGTTAAAGCTCCTCTGGACAGCAATATGTGCACTTTTAACGTGACTGCTGGTGGTGTCGCATTCTGAAATCTCCAATTCTTGATCCTCTGACTCAGAGAACCACAAACTTCTGCGTATAAATCTCTGCCGGACCAGACCTTTGTAATCTGATAGATGGTATGTGGTTGGATCGCTGGCCCCTCTGTGTGCTGCAGCTGTGAGGTCCATGTGAGTGAGATGTTCATGGCCATTTTCATAAATTACAGTCTTTTTTGAAGGGACAGAAGGAACTGTGAAGCCCACAGGCTGCTGCTTAGAGTTGGATCCAGTCCGGTTTTCCATGACCAGTGAATCGCTGGACACTCATCTGTGACATTCAGCCGTTTGCATGGTCCTCCTTGAATGAATGCACCTGCAATATGGCAAGTAATTTTAACATTTATTCCTTAAACTAACTCAAATCTTTTTTGTGTTCCTAGCTGTTTCCTTACCAGTAATTAATTCAAAATGACTAGTATCTGTTTCTATTTCACTACTAAGTATTCATTAGAAACTAGTACTTATCCCAGAAGTAACTAGTATTTAGCACTTGCTCCTTACATACTAGTACTTATAACTTCTCTAGATACAAGAAGACTATCCAAATAATACAAATCCATATTTACTAGTGTATATTTATTAGCTACTAGTACATATTTACATGGGGAAAAAGTCTCAACTGTTGTAAAAAAAAAAAAAAAACATCTTTTTTTTCCACCATATATTAAGACCATTAGGAATGGATACTTTACAGGATATCGTATATAATTTATATTAAAATTCCTAAAAGTAAGGTTTGAAAAGTCACTAGTAACAACTGGAATACTGTAAATTTGTCACCAATAACAATAGTTATGGGATAATGACTAGCAGCAAATAAGTGAGTTCTACAAAGTAAGCAGCCTACTAATTAACTATATTACCCACTACTGGAATTCATAAATAAAAAATAGAAAATACTGGATTACTTCATAATAATTAAAAAAAAAAAGTGCTAGAAACAGGACACTAGTTCGTATTAAATGAATAAATGTTAAAACGGTTTGCCATACCTGCAATACCAGCCTGTACTGACGCAGTTCGGCATCATTTGAGGACTGACTGCCAGACTCGTCGTTTACATATAATAGCTAATATTAAATATAATCAAATATTAATATAATTAATTAAAAAGCAAAACAGAAAATATATATAGTTAATAATGACATTAACTTCTTTTTCAAGTAAGAGGTAAGCTGCCTTACATCAAAAAGTCATGCCACAAATGTACTTTAAAAGAATTTTAAAAGATTTTCTTTTCAATATGAAACTAATAACGTATTTGACTCACCATGCTAGGTAGTTGACGGAGGTTCTCACGTTGTTTAATCCGTCATAAAACTATAAAGTGCGCAGCTGTCCCTTGAAATAACATTTTAATGAATGGTCTTTCAGACGTCTACTTTGACCAAGCGACCACATAGCAGCTTCAAACCCGAGCACCCTTGCTTCTTATAAATGTCAGCGTCTGTAAGGGACATGAAATCCAGAGCCCGCTGATGAGATTATTTGCTCACTGCGGCAATGCTCTCCTCATCTCGGATAATACGGCACCGACACCTCCCTAAAGATTCCTCCCTCGTTATGTTATAGTCTTCATAGTTAGCTTCGGTTCCAGTGCTGATGCGCTGTTACGGACATCCTGCAGCGCCTAGCAACACTGTGTGTCCAATAAAAGCGTCTGTTTTTAGGCGGTACCCTTATCCTCCTCTCCACGGGTCGTCATGGACCCCACGGAACGCTGGGCCCGCCCAAACCTATGTGACGTGACCAGAGCTTGGTGAAGGACGGAACGGGGTACGTCACTGTCCTGCAGAGACATAACTAATCGTTATATTGAACTAATATGATAGTATAACTAAGTTTTAAGTAGTTTACAGCAACTTCGCATACGGTATCCCTTTACTGTTCTCAGAATAGCCCTATGCCCGCCACGTGACTTGGTTAAGACAGCTGAACAATTCATATGAATTAATGTTGTATGACGATGCTTTTTATTCTCTCATCCCTCCCCTCCTCCTCTTGCTATTTCCCTGAAGAAAATGTTCCACCTACTGGAGAGAGTTGTGTTCATTCCCTCTGCAATAACACTAACAGTCTTATAGGGGAGACAGGGTGAGTTTTAACATCATGGTTTAACCATAAGTAAGTTAAGTGAAATAATACGTCTTCACCAGCTTCCTGAGGTGATTATAAAAAACTACACAGTATAGAATTGGTGTAAAAAAAAAAAAAAAAAACCTCCCATGTTTTCTGTTAGTGTAACAACCCACTCCATTACTGAAGTAGACTGTAACATTAGCTTTGCACTTGACATTAAGCAAATCTGGGCATATTATATGGACACATTTTTTACACAGCAAAAGGATAATCTTTATCGTTTAGAGATTTTAAAAGACAAATGTGCAGTAAGGGTCAGAAATCTTACACACTGGTACCTTATATTTATAGAAACTGAACATCTTCTGTAATACTGCAATTAGTTAGTCTGTACTTTAAGAACTTGACACATTGAACTGTTGTCAGTGCTCTCTCTTTAACTACTACAATTAAATGATTCTGCTCTGTCCCAGGGTAGTATAGGCAATTACCAGATAAGGTACTGAATAGGAACACTTAAAGGGATAGTTTACCCAAAAATGAAAATTCTGTCATCATTAACTTATCCTCCCCCATAGTTCTTCAAAATATCTTCTTTTTAACAGAATGAATGAATAAATAAATGTTTGGAACAACTTGAGGGTGAGTAAAAGATGATAGAATTTTCATTTTTTGGGTGAAATGTCCATTTAAAATAATAATAATATAAAAAAAGGAAAATGGTAAAAGGAGATTTTATTGTCAGCTTACAATAAACTGAAATTTTTGTAAGAATATTACAATGATTATTTGATAAATGTATCAGAAGAAAAGATGCAAGAGAGAAAATACATATTTATATACTCTTTTAAACAATAAAATATATCTCTACATAGCCAATTGTATTTTTATATCGCCTAATTACTGTATAATCTGCTAACTTTTGCCTGCAGTTAGAAACATGCAATCAACATTATTATTATTATTATTATTAATATTATTATAAATTTGAAGTAATCCATTCAATAAACCTGGATTCTGGGTGTGTTTAACTAACACTAGATGGCATCACAAACACAGATGTCTCTGAACATTGAAAGTTTTAGCTGTTGCATATTTGTTGGCACCGAGTCAATGACTACGTTTACATGGACATCAGTAATCTAATTATTTACCTTATTCTGAATAAGACAATATTATGATTAAGGTGTTTACATGAGTTGCTTTTTTT
Organism: Tor tambroides; assembly: GCA_021397915.2. Lineage (NCBI taxonomy): Eukaryota > Metazoa > Chordata > Actinopteri > Cypriniformes > Cyprinidae > Tor > Tor tambroides. Next base: position 49,454 of record JAFVLL020023933.1, read on the forward strand.
TTAAATCATAATATTGTCTTATTCAGAATAAGGTAAATAATTAGATTACTGATGTCCATGTAAACGTAGTCAATGATCTAAAGGTCAGTGATCGGGAAAAAATGCACGCCTCTGATTGTAATATGTTTGTACCTATAGCTATAAAAGTTTAAAACGTTGGGAGTGATCACGGGCCTATTTTAGGCCAGTAATAGTAATATCTACACTGATAAGAGCACGAACTTTGGTATTAGATTGTGGACGAACAGCGGCTGTGCCAATGTTGAGCCTGCACTGTAGCGATTCGAAGAACTCATTCGGAATCGGTTCTTTCGTACAAATTGCTCATAGAACCGAAAACAGCCACCCTTTTACATAAATATTGGTTTCAGCCATCCTTTAATGACATATTATGTACTCTATATAGCACATATTGCTTAATTTTACTATTAATAATTATGTTTTGTAATTTCATGTGGAACATCCATGATATTTTGTATAAATAAAACATTTAGAAACTAGCAAATTTACATTAAACACTGCTAAAATTGCTGAAATATCACGGCTAAAAACGTTTTATAAGTTTAGCAAAATGCAATTTGTAAACGAATTGTTCAGATGCTTAACCGGTTCGTCTGAATGATTGAAAAGATCCGACTCAAAAGAGCGATTCGGACATTGTTTCTGCAGTGATTGGCAGTCGTTTGTCCAGCCCCCTTTTCCTTTCATCGTCCATGAGATCATAATGCACCACCAAAACTCTGAAACACAGCTATTTACGGAGTGTTAGTTATAATCAAAGGAAGGAGTATGGCTTCAGAAGCGATGGAATTGAATGGAGATGCTAACAGAAGTGATTCAAGAGAGGTGAGTGATTTTGAACATATCAGTTTCCTTTAAAACGAGCACAAACGCATCCGCCAATGGGATGATTGTGTGTAAGTTTAACCCATTATATTGACGTCTATAAAATCCTGTAGGGTTAGAGAAAAATACATTGACCTAACAATACATACTCTTATGAGGAAGGTTTTTTTTTGTTTGTTTGTTTTTTGTTTGTTTGTTTGTTTTTGTTTTGGAGTCTGAAAGCGTTTCTTTAGTTTTTTTGAAGGAAAAAGGCACTGCTCATGTACATTTTCCTGTCCATACTGTAATGCAATGAATGCGCTTGTGTGGATGAGTCTAACTGAAGAGATACTGTGGTGTGGCCCGCGGGGTAAATCTTATATAATCGCAGACCGTGTGCTGACAGAAGCTGCTTTCGACTGGCCGAGAGGTTTGTTTCCAGTAACGGAAGGTTGTAAGTGACAACGAGTCCTCAACATTACAGCTCACGCGGCACAAAAGCGGTTCAAAGTTTGGAAACAAGCCTCTTTATTCATTACCCTGGAGTTTCGCTCGACCGCGTCCAGACTGATGGTGAGATCACCGGGCCGTGTAACCCTCAACAATAGGCTGTGAAAGACACTAATACACTCTGTCAGTTGAGACGGCACATAAAGCGCATTTAAAACACTGCGTAAAATGCAATGCACAGCGATGCCCACAAACCATCGGTGTAGCGCAATTCTACATTAACTAAACAGCGTAACATGTCACACAAGTCAACTTATTTCAACAACAAATTCACTATGAGATGGTTTCGAACTAGATTCCGTCATAATTTCCATTTATTAAAAAGGATACTTTTAACAGTATTTTACCATAAAAGCATATATTGGTTTCTTAATTATTAATATTCTTTGTAAATTATAAAGTAATACCCCTTTCCTCAATATTAATTAACCTATAGCCTATAATACATGTAGCCTATTCCATATTTTATATGAATGGAATATATGGAACTTATATACAGCTAACCAATTAACCATTTATTTTACAGAACCATTTTTAAGTTCATTTTCCTTGAAAATTTAACAGTAAAATCATAACGGATGGATTCTACATTGAGCTAGCCAAGTTTTACAGTCTCCCTAGCCAAGGAGGGAACAAAACATGTACAAAGTAAACAAAAACTGACATCACATCATAACTTATGTTCTAGCAATAAAGACCTATCTAAAGCATTTGGTATAGTAGTTCCTATTACTACTACTAACGTTAATGTGCAGTTTGTTGTTTTAGGGTAAAACATGAATGTATAGGGGAAAGTGTATTTTATGTGTTTTGACAGGTCACCATTTCTTATTACAAGTTTTTCAACTCTTGCAATTCCCTTTGCTTATGTTTTTAGTTCATTTAAACCTTAAAGCGTAATGTGTTTAATGTTTTTCGTACACTTTCATTAATGTTTGCACTGAAGAAAGGTGAGGTGAAGTGGTTAGAAAGACTAGAGGAACATCTTACCACCAGTGGATATTTTTTGGCCCAACAAACACCCTGAAACACACAAAATCAAACATATCATCATTCCTGTGGGCAGCACCAATGTTTAAGACACTGTGTGTTTAGGCAGGCTGAAAGGGCAGTGATTTCTATGTGGCTAATTTCTATGCCAAGTGGAAATGACGCCTCCACCTGGCTTTGGTATGATGTAATATTTGAGTAATATTATGGACAATTACACCATTGATTATAATTCTAGTGCCACAGGTCTATAAATAGTCTAGTAGCAAAGGGAAAAATAAAAATAAACAAAATTCACAAGTATTAGCAAAGTTAACAGTTTAAAACTGTAGTTGTACTGTAGCTCTAGGTTTGTTGAGTGCATTACAGTTACGTATCACTTCGCCACATTGTTTATGAACAAGTAACAGCAGCTGTGCTCTGCAAGATATTTCATTGGTGACATAGTGAAGTGGTTCAACAGACGAGAGAGATGCAAGTCTGAAAAACAAGATAAACACATGGACTTTTTCTGCTTTTACTGATAAAACTCACCTGCCTGTAGCCTTCTAGTAGTCTTGAAGACAATGATTAGCTGGTTCAGATGTGTTTGATTAGGGTTGGAGCTAAACTCTGAAGGAAAGTGGCCTGGAAGGGCCGAGTTTGCCAACCCCCGAGTTATATAGTAGAATGCATACAGTATGACATATATAGCAGCCCATGTAAGTCATTACAATCTGTCAGGATTGCCATGTCTTTATTTTTAAATGCTTGATTTATGTGTATGAAATAGTTCAGGTAAGTGTAGCCAGGAGAACTTTTATGGCATTTCTTGTTTTGAAAGCTTAGGTTTTTAACAACTAATGAGCTGCATGGATCCATAGCAGGACAGAGAAAGAGGAAGAGAACCCAGGCTGTTACTTTTAGATAACTGGTTCAGTTTTATACAGGAAGGCTGTTGTATAAGTGTCAGCATCTGAGTGTTATTGGGGTTCATGGAAAGAGAGTTTTTCTACTTTCTTTGCCACTCCCACCGTAGGCACAAGGGTTCTTGTGTTGGGCAGCTGGGCTGAACCGTACCCAAAGTCAACACCTGTCCTGCACTCCCTTGAAGAGCCTGGAGAATGTTTGGGTATATATGCAGTGCAGTCAGTCTCAACCAAAGATGAGTCATTTTCTGCCATTTCATAAATTTAGTCTGGGGGAATTTTTGTCAATACTGAAGTCTGCTACCCGGCTGGTGAGAATAAAATAAAACAAAGTAGATGTAATAATGTGACACCAGAAGGACATCAGAGCCAGCTCACACCTGCAGCCTGACCTCTCCTCTGCCATAATAGAGAAGAATAATGCTTTTGTGTTCTCAGAACCGTAATAGCGAGAGGCATACAGAGCTCT
>JAFVLL020023933.1:53255-73387 GCA_021397915.2 Tor tambroides
ACCAGGATTCTTCCTAGAGCTGGCCTCCTGGCCAAACTGAGCAATTGATGGAGAAGGGCTTTGGTTAGTGTGGTGACCAAGAACCTGATGGTCACGCTAGCTGAACTCCATGATCATATGTGGAGATAGGAGAAATCTACAGAAGGACAAACATCACTGCAACACTCCACCGATCTGGGCTTTCTGGTGGTGTGGCAAGACTCAATCCTCTCTTCAGTGAAGACACATGAAAACACACTTGAAATTTGCAAAAAAGCACCTAAAGGACTTTCAGACTGTGAGAAACAATATTCTCTGGTCTGAAACACCTCAATTCCAAACATCATGTTAGAAAGAAACCAGGCACTGCTCATCACCTGCAGAGTACCATCCCAAAAGTAAAGTGTGCTGGTAGCAGCCTCATGCTGTGGGGCTACTTTTCAGTGGCAGGGACTGAGGGACTCATAAGAGTAGAAGAAAAGCTCAATGCATCAAAATATTGAGATAGCCTTAATGAAAAACTAGTCCAGAGCATTCAGAACCTCAGACTGGGCAGAAAGTTCACCGTCCAACAGGATAATGACCCTAAACACACAGCAAGAGTGGCTTATAGACAACTCTGTGAATGGCCTTGAGTGGCCAAGCCAGAGCCTGGGCTTGAACCCAATCAAATATTTCTGGAGAAACCTGAAAATGTGCATCTGCCCCCATCCAACCTGACAGAGCTTGAGAGGTGAAGAGGTGAGGCGAAGAATGGCAGATAATTGCCAAATGCTGATGAGCAATGCTTGTTGCATCAAACAAAAAAGACTTGAGACTGTGAAGGTGCTTCATCTAAATATTTAGTTAAGGGTATGAATATTTCTGAAATGTACTTATTTTAATTCATTTTTATTTTTAATAAATTTACGAAGTTAACTGTGACAATTCTGTTTTTGCTTTGTCAATATGGTGTATGGAGTGTAGATTGATGTGGAAAAAAAGTAATTTAAAGCAGTTAAGACATAAGGCAGCAACATAAAACATGAAAAAATGAAGAGGTATGAATACTTTCGCAAAGCACTGTAGCTGTCTAAGAATATCTATGTGCTAGCTCATTTACTGCATCCCTTCTTAGGGTCTTTAAGTAGCGGCCTCCTTGAGCCCTCGCCTAGACAGCGCTATCTCCCCTGCTAGGGTTGTAAGCAGATAGCCCACTCTTTGTGGTCTGGGCAGCCACATAGGAAGGTTAACCTGGTTATTTAGGCTAGCTGTGCGGGACTAGCTGTACGATAACTCTGTGATTGCTCCCCTGCTTACAGTTTTTAAGTAGCGGTCTCCTTGAACACTTAGTGCTGTCTCCCCTGCTAGGATTGTAAGTAGACAGCCCACTCTATGTGGTCTGGGTCGGTCCCTTTCTGGTAGCCTTCCTAGGTATATAGCTATCTGAGGATATCTATGTGCTAGCTTGGTGACTGCTCCCCTTTTTAGGGTTTTTAAGTAGTGGTCTCCTTGAGCCCTCGCCTGGACAGTGCTATCTCCCCTGCTAGGGTTGTAAGTAGATTGCCCACTCTCTGTGGTCTGGGTAGCTTCACAGGAAGGTTTACCTGGTTATTTGGCAAGCGGTGCGGGATTAGCTGTGTGATAGCTTGGTGATTGCTCCCCTGCTTAGGCAGTCTCTTGAGCCCTTACCTAGACAGTGCTGTCTCCCCTGCAAGAGTTGTAAGTAGACAGCCCACTCTTTGTGGTCTAGGTAATCTCAGTTGGTCCCCTTCTGGTAGCCTTCCTAGGTACATAGCTATCTGAGGATATCTATGTGCTAGCACAGTGACTGCTTCCCTTCTTAGGGTTTTTTAAGTAGCGGCCTCCCTCAGCTCTTGCCTAGACAGTGATATCTCCTCTGCTAGGTTTGTAAGTAGATAGCCCATTCCCTGGTCTGGACAGCTTTTTAGGAAGGTTCATTTCATAAGACCCTTTGGATGTAGCTATCTGTGGATAGCTGTGTTCTAGCTGGGATTGTTAGTAGCAATCTTTGAGCTCCTCTAGGCTTCCAGCCTCTTCAGTGATCTTATGTACCCAAGCTACTATTGCTCACACAGCATAGCAAACTGAGGATGGTTGTGTTCCTAGCTCAAAGTTCCCTTGAAGGGGAACGTCTGGGGTTACTCATGTAGCATCTGGGGTTACTCATGAGGCACTGCGTCTCCTCACCATGCCTTCGGCCTGCCTGTTTACATCTCCTCAGACAACTGAGTTAGTGACGTATTTAGCAGGTGCCCTTTTATACTTTTGTTTTACACATGCTTCAGACACCGGTCATACTGGCAGCATTCCCCAAAGTGTCCCCGAGAGGGGGACATAGCATCTCATTCCCTCGGGGAACCATGGTTACATGCATAACCCGAGACATTTTCTTAATTTGAAATTATAGATAAATGGGTAGTGAGGAAGCTTAGTTAAAATGGATCAACTGCAGGACTTTTTGACTGCTCCTACATTGGAGAAGTAGAATTGTCTCTCAAAAGACCAATTGTGTAAAGTAGTTGAACAATGTAAGTTCACAGGTCATTATATGTTTTTCAACACTGACATTTACCTGATCTATTTTCCTGCCGTGCATAGAACCACTCCGGTCAATGATAAACACAACATTTTTTGGAATACGTGGAACATCAGAGGGAGCAAAGTAGTGGACAAAATAGCCATTTGATACCTGAGAGAACAGAAAAATAAGTATATTATGAATGATGTCTTTTTACATGGCCAGTCATTCAAAATCCTCTCCACTTTTCAAAACATATTTTATTCTCATAATCCATGTTATTTTACAATGTACCATGACTTCTCCTTTAGGATTTCGTCTCTCCACATCGTATGTTATGAGCAGGTCACCATTCAACCCATTTTCTCCACAGCTTTTACACTTGGTCTGTTGATCTCGGGAGGGATAGAAGGTCACCCATGCCTGAAATGATCAGTTTGGTTATATGATAATATATATATATATTTAAACATACAAGCTTAAATGAAAACATCTAAACTGTGTTTTTAACCCTCATTTAAGCTCTTACATCTTTGTCTGCTCTGGTGGTTTTGATGGCATTGGCTAGATCACCGGTGCTCAAATCTCCTTTCACCTCCAAGAAGGAAATTCCTGGTTTCTCTTGGATGTACACATCCATCTGATATGAGGAAAAGAACATCTTTTATGTCTCCATTATAATTCAGTGATTAGATAATCAGATATTGTCCATCAAAACTGATTATCTATTTCTTCTTTGTTTCCTCTTCTAATGTACCTTGAAGTCAGCCACTGGCTGCATCGGTTGGGCATTGATGAGTAGCTCATATTTGCCGAGGCGACGCTTTAGCAGTTCCTCGTAGGTCAACTCAAAAGTCACTTTACTAAAAGCAGCCACTGTCACTGAAGTTTTAAAATCCTCTAAAGTCCTTCCAACAGATCTGAAATAGAAATAAATCCCAGCATATTACTAAACACACAACAAATACATATTTATGGACCTAATTTAAAAAAATTCCAGTACTTGACCAGTCCAGCACTTTGTCCTCGAGATACTGCTTGATTGTATTGCTGCTGAGCTTCTTCTTTTTCCTTCACAACCCCATCATATGTTTTTCCCTCTATGGTCCTATGGAGAACATGACACAATGAGGTTTCCTTAATATCCTAGAAACTTACATTTCGAATCTCAGACGTATTGCATTAAAAAAAACATCACACAAATGGTATCATCACTAAATATGTTAGTTTGTATGACAGTATTTGTATCATTAGCTACAATTTCTTGTAACACAATTTCTAAATCTATATTTTGTTCTTGTTTGGCTGCATTATCAGACACACCTGATCTGACGCCCACATGCTATAAATGGCTTCTTTACCTTTTTATTTCTACTTATATAACACTACTCATGTTCACCCACATTCTGAATTTGCTGATGAAGGCATTCTTGGGAATCTTGACCTCAAACTGGATCTCTTGAGATTCATTCAGTGTGTTCGCAACACGGCTTGTGATGACTGTTGTGGCGTAGCGACTGGTGACTGTGGAGTTGATGTAGAAGCTGTATATATCCACATTTTGTTTCTGTTGAGACATCAACAGTACACAAATCAAAGTATACTCAAAGTATATACAAAGTATATTGTATAACAGAAAGTGACTGGCTGGTGCACATTCACTCCTCCTTTTTGCATAGGATTGCTCAAATGTTTACTGCTCAGAATGGCATAGGGAAAAGGCCTTTGGACTAAAAGACAAATATTTTTCAGTGACTGCATCTCAGTGTACACAACTGAGCAATAGAAAGTTAGATAGATAGTTCTGTCAATTCAAATGATATTTTTCTGTCAACAATAGTATTATAAACATAATCAAAATTAAAACTCAAGTTAAATATGTCAACAGAAAATAAATAGTTGGCTTTTTACACTGTGTTGTGGTTTTATTCAACAGAGATAGATTATATGACAAGCTAAATCATATTAAATCAAAATACGATACACTACTGTTTAAATGTTTGGTATTTTTAAAAATATTTTTTGAAGAAATCTATGCTCACCAATGATGCATTTATTTGATCACAAATATAATAATATTTATTTTCATTTATTTCATATTTAATACACATTATTTTGTGAAATATTATTGTAATTTAAAATAAGTTTAGATTTACAAATTTTATTTATTTCTGTGATGCAAAGCTGAGTTTTTCCAGCATCAATACTCCAGTCTTCAGTGTCACATGATTCTTCAGAAATCCCTCTAATATGCTGATTTGCTGCTCAAGAAACATTATTTATTAATTAATGTTGAAAACAGTTGCGTCGAATAATATTTTTGTGGAAAAGTGATACATTTTTTTCAGGATGCTTTGATGAATAGCATTTATGTGGAATAGAAATATTTTACATTAGAATTGTCTGTATGGTCACTTTTAATCAATTTAATTAATAAAAGCAAACATTAAAAAAAAATCTTACTGAGCTCAAACTTTTGAACAGTAGTGCATATTCAACATAAGTATATATAATTAGTTTGAACTTTCATCTCAAGTACAGACATTTATAAGTTTTTGTACCCTGATTTTGACTCAGTCTTCATCTTGAACTAAAATTTGACCCTCACCTTCTTAACTGGATCTGAAGTGGCTGAGATGAGAAAGACGCCCAAGAGAATCAGCCGGAGAGCTGCTCGATCCATCATGACCTGCACAGGAAACTGAACTCGAAACGCACACTGCCTTTAAACTCAAGTCCACAGCATGCTATTGGCTGTTATTGATCGGATGAAGAAACCTCCCCCTTTATTTGCAATGAGAGTCTCTTAAACACCACGTAACTCAATATGCTTTTCAAGGAAATATATTATCCATATAATTTGAAAATACATTCTGTAGAAGTTTGGTGTTGTGCTTTTATTATATTATTAGACAGGACCACAAAAAAAACCCCAAAACAACAACAATCACAACAAAAAAAACATTTTCCCGCAATAATCATAATCACTTATAGAGAGGCAACAATCGAAGGGTTACTATGAATAAATAACATTTTGGTGTGCAATTTTTAATTGCCATTTTATCACATGGTGTGTCAGCTAAAGCCCAGGTGCATTTGTGTGGGCAAAAAAAAAAAAAAACATATCCAAACACAAAAGCACAGCACAACAACTGCTGAGTAAATCCTGCACCTTAAAGCAGAATGTTATATAAAGATGGAAATCACTTTAAATTAATATTAGGGTGGACTGTTGACTTGAAATTCACTGTAAAAATGACCGTGAATTTAACGGTAAAAGACTGTAAAAATGCTACAGTAAAAACCTGTTAAACCGTTAAAGGTAAGTTCCCCTACAATATATGGTGAAAAACTGCATTGGACATTTCTTTTTACGGTAAAAAAAAAGAATGGAAGTGAAAAAGAATGTATAATTTACAGTGAATAACCATAAATTGATTACAGTGAAGAACCATAAAATGTTTTTTTGTTGAAATAACTGTTTTTTTCTTTGTTTTTTTCTTATCAGTTGTGTACATTAGGGTTGTATGTTACATCTAATGTTATTAATGCATTGTTTAATGCATTATTTCAGTTTCATGTGTGTTACCATGATGGTGTTTAGTGTTTGTGTAAATGACACTGTGCACCTTCTATATATATGTTAATATTTAAAAGCTGCCTGTGATGTGCTTTGGTTCATCATGTGACTTTCTCGTCACCACCTGCTTTTGGTGGTTATCAATGTATTACAAAGGTACAAAACAGATTTCAGTACTTCAATAAGTTGGTATATTACAGTTTTTCTCGATTGCTTAAACACATTTCTTGAAACTATGCCTCGTATTCTCAAAACAGTAAACACGAATCCATAACTTCTAACTCAATTTAATTAATAAAAGCAAACATTAAAAAAAATCTTACTGAGCTCAAACTTTTGAACAGTAGTGCATATTCAACATAAGTATATATAATTAGTTTGAACTTTCATCTCAAGTACAGACATTTATAAGTTTTTGTACCCTGATTTGGCTCAGTCTTCATCTTGAACTAAAATTTGACCCTCACCTTCTTAACTGGATCTGAAGTGGCTGAATGAGAAAAGCGCCCAAGAGAATCAACCGGAGAGCTGCTCGATCCATCTTTGACCTCACACAGGAAACTGAACTCGAAACGCACACTGCCTTTAAACTCAAGTCCCACAGCATGCTATTGGCTGTTATTGATCGGATGAAGAAACCTCCCCCTTTATTTGCAATGAGAGTCTCTTAAACACCACGTAACTCAATATGCTTTTCAAGGAAATATATTATCCATATAATTTGAAAATACATTCTGTAGAAGTTTGGTGTTGTGCTTTTATTATATTATTAGACAGGACCACAAAAAAAACCCCAAAACAACAACAATCACAACAAAAAAAACATTTTCCCGCAATAATCATAATCACTTATAGAGAGGCAACAATCGAAGGGTTACTATGAATAAATAACATTTTGGTGTGCAATTTTTAATTGTTTTGAAATAAATTCAAAACAATACTACAAAAACCGGTAATAATTGTTGCTTGTGGTACTCCCCAAATGTTTTATTCCTCAATTTAATGTACTGTAGAGTACAGTACAATACAGCAAACAGCAACAAAAATAATTATTCTGCCCCAGCATCCCATCTTTGGTCTGGGACAGGCCAGAGAACCACTTCAACATCACAGGCTATACTGGCCCTGGCCAGGCAACGGGGGTAAAATCCTCTCGCATGCCTGATGTCCTTGTGTCATTGTTCACAAATAGGCAAAATGCTCAGTCATGTTGTCAATATAACAGTGCACTCTGTTAGTATTACCTGATGTAAACTATGGCAATGGTTTGGATGACAGTTACTGTATTGAAATGCAGAAGGCTGCACTTCTTATTTATGCAATATATCCAAGTGCAAATTTACACATTACTGTATGTGGGATATTGATTGAAAAAGGCCGGATATGATTCACAGTTACTTTTACTAGTGGTCTGACCAAAATAAATAAATAAATAAATAACACACATTACAACGCCACTGTGAAATAGAAAAGAAAAAGAAATATGGGCGCAAAGGCAAAAATAAAAATGAGAAAGTCCACTGTCAGAATTTGTAACTCTTGTGTTGTCCTCTGTCTATATATGCTTTCCAATTGAAGGTTGATGAGATGCACCTTTGAGTTATTACTGGTTTATCATTGGTTGATCTATATTCTCTTCATTACTGAAAGTCAAGATTCACTTGAACAATTCATGCCAAATTTATTAAAAGTCTAATAGAAATGTGTAGAAAATATGCATGACAGTTTATTTACAACTAGACCAACCATTTTGCATTTACCGTAATGATTTATACGATGAACTAATGACTTGAGGTTTTGGTAAGACTATAGCACAGAGAACTATATAATACATTTTGAGCAACATGACACTAGTAAACGATAATGTAGGAAACCGCAGAGAAATAATCAGTTGCATGAATGTACCAAAGCAATCACAACTTGTTCAAAAGAATGAAAAACTTTCTATGATGTGCACAAGTGACTAGATGATGTGGAGGTTGAACAAGTAGTTTTGAGAATTTAATTTCTGATCTGAGAAATGCACCAAAGCCACTGAGAAACACTGTAAGCTGACTTTGGCCCTTTTATCTCCATAGAAAATTCTGATTGGTGTGTGATAAATTTTGACTCCTAGAGTTTCCACTTGGGTAACTGTGTGCTAATTCAGCTCAAACTTTGCTGACTTGAGTGAACAATATTGAATGCTAGTGCTTTCTAAATGAGCACATGGTGTGAGCACTGAGAAATGTAGGGATTTGTGTAGAGTTTTGCAGTAACACTTCACCAAATTTGACTCATGTGTCAAAGCAGGGAATACTGTTTATAGTTTAGGGAAATGGGTGTGCTTTTTGAAAAATGACGTTATGGTTTTAAAATTTTAGTTCAAAAGCCTGGTTATAGTGTTTTAGCAATCGAGAAAAACTGTAACATTATATCAGTTAATGAAATTGCGGTATTTAAATGTAAACTTAAGATAAAACCGTAAAACCTAAAATGTTTTTTTACCGTAAATTTTACAGAATTTATTTTACAGTGTGGTTATCAGACCATGCTAAAGATGTGGTGCATAAACTGAAAATAACTTGGTCATACCCCATACTATTTGCCAATAGATGAAAGTTTTATAGCTGATCAACAATGTCCATTTAAAAAAAAAGTTATTTTCTTGGAAATGTCAGCAAGATAAAGGACAATAAAAATATTTTTTGCTGAACTCTACAGCTGAGTGACAGTGAAGTCAGAGATCTCCCGCTGTGTGACAGCCTGGAATGGTACAAGCCAACATCCAACCACAGGAGCAGAAGCAAGTCTGTAGTCCTTCACCATCACCCTGAAATAACACCATTATGCAGCCTTGGTGAGGGTGAGCAGAATAGACTTCTTTCAAAAAAATTTAACAAATCTTTCCAACCATAAACTTTTGAACAGTAATGTATCATATATTTTTATTTAACATGATTTACCAATATTTAAATTATTCTGCATATAATTTATATTGCCTTATTTAATCTTTCTAAGTTTTCTTCTTTAAATGAAACAAAAAGTTATTGAATGTACTATTCAAAATTTTTTGAGTACATTTACTGATCACTTACCAAGATGTCTTCACTTCCTGGTCCTTTAACTTTAAAGTTGGTGTTTGTGTTCCTTGGATCTCGTCATATGAAATATCAGGCTCTCCTAAAAATTTTATACACAGACATTCAAAATTTTTTCAGAATTTTGGTTTAATAACCACAATATCATCACTGAAGAACTTATTTTTGCTATCCGTTGAGATTTAATGTTGATACGTAACGTGGGACTGACAAGTGACACTCTTACCTAAAATGCCCGTCAAACTGACATCTTTTGGCTGCTGCCGAACAGCAGGCCACAGAAACATGTCCCTTCTTTCCTTATGAAGAAGAATAATGAAACGGATATTTCCCATGGTGATGTCTATTTCATTGCTCCGTAAAATCAGAGACATGCTGATGAAACAGAGAAGCTGATGAGTGAATATCTCTCAGGTTAACAAAGAGCTATAGCATACACAAATTTAGTAAAAACACGTATAGTTTAAAGGTACTAATTTACCCCTCAGTATTGTATTGAGTCGGTTCATGGCCCCACAAGAACTCAACTTGATTCTGGCCATCGTGGTATCTGATAGACATTGTGTTTATTGTCAGATGATGGTTTGTTTTGTAATGTAAGGCAATTTGATGGAATCCATTTCGTCCAGTCATGGATTCTCCATTCATAGAGAACTCTAGGACACACAGTAAGTGTATGTACAAAACATTCAATTTAAAAAAAAAGATGACTTCTAAAAGGATGTGTATGTAGTAAATGTGTAGTAGTAACCTGAAGCTGAATCCTGTAGGAGTCTGAGTTTGTGAGGAACAGGAACATCAAAACAGAGTGGCTTAGACTGACCAACAACAGGCAGCAGGAAACGATTGCTACCAACTGTTGGAGCTAAGACAAAACATAACAAAATGCAGTATATAATTATTATATAAAATTCCATAGTAATGAAGCCTGAGAGATCTTTATGTACCTGGCATAGTAACAGGAACAGATACAATCTTTGGAAGTGTGGGCCTTTGACCTAAGACCAAGAAAGGGTGTAACCAATAAAATTAGACTTAATGTACATTTGTTTGCATTTACCTGACACCAAGGCACACCATCTCAGTTACGTATTTAACCCTCATTCCCTGAAGGAGGGAACAGAGATGTCACATCAACACAGACGTTTGGGGTCTCACTTGGGAGGTTTTTGCTGAGGGGCCGAGAAGCATCCTGGCATTCAGCGCAGTTCACGGTTGTGGTATGAGGGATATAACTTCTCCATTCCTTCCTTCAGGAAACGAGAGTTACAAAGGTCACAGAGACATTCCCTTTCAGTCAGTCACATTCAACATTACATCCACACTGACATTAGGAGTCCCTATGAAAAGCACTACAACCACAACTGTGTTATGAATGAAACTGATGTTGCAGTGCTGGCAAGCAAGTGTGCCATGACAGATGCACCTCAATATGTAACCTGCCCAGCATGCCAAAAAGCCAGATAAAACATCAAGTACAAAAAGCTTATTAGGGAAGCCAAAAAAAGTGTTCCGATTCTCCCAATATTCATTTCAGCAATCGTTGGGGTGCAGAGACCAGTGTTGGACAAGTTACTCTGAAAATGTAATTAAATTACTGATTACTGATTACTCCTTTTAAAAGTAATCATGTTTCTGCTCTGATTACTTTATTTCAAAAGTAATTAGTTACATTACTAGTTACTTTACTTTTTTCTGTGGCTACTCCTGACTGGCTATTGCGTTCCAGAAATCAACATTGCTCAGCGCTGCAAACATGTGTTAGAGACCTCAATATAGAGACCTCAAGCTTGTAACTATACTCTAATTACTATTTTGAAAATTATAACGTGTTAAATTACTCCATTACTAAAAAAGTAATCAAATTACAGTAATGCATTACTAAGTAGTGCGTTACTGCCCAACACTGGCAGAGACATATCCAAACAGGAATGTGAATCATAAGACTGATCGTAACACAGTGTAACATACTGTCCTAACCCCAGTTCAGGAGAACACAACAGAAATGAAAGCAGACCTGTACAGGGAAAGACTCGGGTTTACCAAGGGAAACCAAACCGTGGAAGAACATATATGATTACCAAAGGGAACCTCATGTATGGGCACCTAGTCCAGTATAAGGGGTGACTAATGGCATGCAACCTAAGTACTGGACCCAGCAACAGACTCCTCCCCACTGAGTCAGAATGCCACATGGGTGATGAATGGCTATTGCCCCCACAAATGACTTGTTCATTCCCAACACAGTGGAAGAAACTGGCTCAACCCAGAGATTATAGAATCTCGTGAAGGTATATGTGTTGCCCAGCCCACAGCTCTGCAGATGTCAGCTAGAGAGGCACCGTGTGCCAATGCCCAGGAGGAGGCAACTCTCCAAGTGGCGTGAGCTCTGGAGGACCTTGTACTGATATACCCAACCCTCAAAATCAAAAAGAAGAAACGGGTTGGGTTGACAACATCTTGAACAGAAGCCTGTGTAGGGACAGATTCAAGACTCGCAGATCGAAGATTGGTTGTAACCCACCGCTACTCTTAGGTATGATGAAATAAGGGCTGTAAAATCCCAATTTCATCTCAGCTGGAGGGACAAGTTCTATCTTATCCTTTACCAGAAGGACTGCATTCTCTGCATACAGAACACAGGTATCCTTGTCCATAACTGACGTAAACAGGATGCCCTTGAACCCAGTGGCATAGCCAGAATTTTAATTTTGGGGGGCCCATCTTAAAATGAGGGGGCCGCTCTATATTACATGTAGGCTATAATGTCAATATTAAATGTGCGCATTTTCAAGTGTTTGTGCGGCGTGTGGAAGCTGAATAGGAGCGCTTATACTGCATGACAGTTAAAGCCTGGTTTATACTTGTGTATATAGCACGTGGCTCAAGTTACTGCCAGAGGAATACTTGGACTGATTTAATTTTATTTTTAATATTATTTTATTTTTTTCATTATATTTATTGTGATTAACCTCCCGTTCTTGTTCACAGTATAATGACATTCAATCGTTGCACGCAATCATGGAGAATATATCTCAATTAAGATGATCAAAATTATTTTTTATTATATTATCGTCTATGGGCTGGAAATATTTCTTTATTTAAATCAAAGTCAGCGCATAAAAAATGTGAGCATTATATTTAATACAACAAGTTTGCCCGAAACCTTTAATTTAATCCTTCTATACAGCCTCCAGTCGTAAATACTGTTTTAAGCTTTGGCTAATTCTAATGCTTTTTTAATGTAATATTTTGTTTGTATAGTTTTCTTGCTGTTCTGTAATGAAAGAAGGTGATCAGACAGTGAAGAATTGCCTATAAACATACAGTATTGATCGTGCGCTTTGTTTAAGTTACGAAATACGCATTAAAATAATAAATAAATAAATAATAAATAAGGCGGGCCTTCATCAAACCTGGAACTAATCGAGCCGTTTGTGCCAGGCTGGGGAGAAAGGTATTGTAATAATGTAAATTATGTGAAAAATAATGCGATTTTCGAACCACCAAGCACGAGAGCATGTTCTAGTACACCCCCAAAACAAAATCAAGACTTTGTAAAAGAGCATAATAGGACCCCTTTAAGAAAAAAAGGCGCTCACGAAGCGATCGGCTCTGAAGCAAAAATCTGAACGAGCGGATGCACGTCGCCATCTTATATACCCTTTTGTTCAGGCAGTGGCTTGGCATGCAAATTCCACTCTCCAATAGTCACTGTCCATTTCTTGATTGAGGCTCCCAAGTGAAACCCCTAACGTGAGTGTCGACTTAATGTTGAATGTGACTAATTGAAAGAGAATCAAAGTTATAGCGTTTTCATACATACCACGGGCGGTTAATACATCGGAATAACTGAGATCATAGAGATCTAAACAACAACAAAAAAAGGGTTTAGTCATTAAAAAGTCAAAGACAGACTATGCATGCAGTAATAAAGCTTTTCATACTAAATAAGTTTAATTCACAGCACTCATAATGTAATAATAAATCAATAAATAATGAAAAAAGTTGTATGAATGCATTATTGAAATAATTATATAGAGAAATGATTAAATTATTTAATAATTAAACTGTACTGAATTTTTTGGTAATATTATAAATTATAAAACATATGAAATGTTCTAAAACATTTCATGATAATTCCTTTCACAAAACTAGAGATACTTTTAAATCATTTTCTTTTCATTAAAATGTATTTTCAAATATTTCATATGAAGAGGCTTCTTTTCCGAATCACACCTAATGCCTTATTTCATTTATTTTTGTTCTATCATCTATATTTTTAGGTGGATTTTCCTTTTAATTTACAGTGCATTCAGAAAGTATTCACAGCGCTTCGCTCTGTCCACATTTTACAGCCTTATTCCAAAATGGATTAAATTCATTATTTTCCTCAAAATTCAACAAACAATACCCCATAATGACAAAGTGAAAGAAGTCTGTTTGAAATCTTTGCAAATTTATTAAAAATAATAAATGGAAGAAAAAAAAATAAATAATAAAAAAAAATAATCACATGCACATAAGTATTCACAGCCTTTGTTCAGTACTTTGTTGAAGCACCTTTGGCACCAATTACAGCCTCAAGTCTTTTTGAGTATGATGCTACAAGCTTGGCACAGCTATTTTTGGGCAGTATCTCCCATTCTTCTTTGCAGGACCTCTCAAGCTCCATCAGGTTGGATGGGAAGCGTCGGTGCACAACCATTTTCAGAGCTCTCCAGAGATGTTCAATCGGGTTCAAGTCTGGGCTCTGGCTGGGCCACTCAAGGACATTCACAGAGTTTGTCCCGAAGCCACTCCTTTGTTAGGCTGTGTACTTAGGGTCGTTGTCCTGTTGGAAGATGAACCTTCGCCCCAATCTGAGGTCCAGAGCGCTCTGGAGCAGGTTTTCATCAAGGATATCTCTGTACATTTCATTCATCTTTCCCTCAATCCTGACTAGTCCCCCAGTTCCTACAACTAAAAAACATCCCCACAGCGTGCTGCTGCCACCACCATGCTTCACTGTAGGGATGGTATTGGCCAGGTGATGAGTGGTGCCTGGTTTCCTCCAGACATGACGTTTGCAATTCAGGCCAAAGAGATGAATCTTTGTTTCATCATAGTCTGAGAGTCCTTCAGGTGCCTTTTGGCAAACTCCAGGCCGGCTGTCATGTGCCTTTTACTGAGGAGTGGCTTCCATCTGGCCACTCTACCATACAGGCCTGATTGGTGGAGTGCTGCAGAGACTGTTGTTCTTCTGGAAAGTTCTCCTCTCTCCACAGAGAAATGTTGGAGCTCTGTCAGAGTGACCATCGGGTTCTTGGTCACCTCCTTGACTAAGGCCCTTCTCCCCCGATCGCTCAGTCTGGCCAGACGGCCCCGCTCTAGGAAGAATCCTGGTGGTTCCAAACTTCTTCCATTTACGAATGATGGAGGCCACTGTGCTCACTGGGACCTTCAATGTCGCAGAAATTGTTCTGTACCCTTCCCCAGATCTGCGCCTTGATACAATCATGTCTCGTAGGTCTACAGACAAGTCCTTGGACTTCATGGCTTGGTTTGTGCTCTGACATGCACTGTTAACTGTGGGACCTTACATAGACAGGTGTGTGCCTTTCCAAATCATGTCCAATCAACTGAACTTACCACAGGTTGACTCCAATCAAGTTCTATAAACATCTCAAGGATGATCAGTGGAAACAGGATTCACCTGAGCTCAATTTTTTGTTTTTAATTTTAGTTTGTAATTTAATCTATTTTGGAATAAGGCTGTAACATAAAATGTGGAAAAGGTGAAGCGCTGTAAATACTTTCTGGATGCACTGTAGCTTTTAATACAGCAAATTTGCAATAATTAAAGAAGGGAGTTAATTGTAAACACATTTTCAAAAAAGTATAGACTTTGCCACTGAAAGTCAAAGAGCAGTTGGTTTCATTCAGTTGAAATTAAATTATTATTATTATTATTATTATTATTATTATTATTATTACTACTACTACTACTACTATAAGAAATTTTTGGACAGAAAACATTGCAACATTGTCATACATACCCTCAGCTACTGGAAAGGGAACTGGGAATGAAGATGATTTAGCCATTAAAAAAAACAATAAAAGACTTTGATTTCTTACCAAGTACAATAATTTACATTCAATAACTGATAACTAGACAAGACATACATGATATGCATAAGGCAGCAGAGTTTATTCATTACAGAATCTGCCTGATAAATGTAGAAGAGAAAAGAAATTAAAACACCTACGTGCAGCAGGATAACTATTAAAGTGATATTGTCCACCTGAAAACATTTGTGTTGTTGTGAGCATGAATCAAAAATCTGTTTATTACAAATTCATTTTCAAAATGTGTGTTTTATTGCAACCCCAGAATTTTGCACCCCATTTGCCTAGCCCTTTTTCCACCAAAATTTAAAAAAATATGTATATCCTGTTAAAACAAATGGAGGGGTATTAAAGCAGTATTTAAAAAAAGGGATAGTCTTAAATGGTTAGTTCACCTCAAAATGAAAATTCTGTCATTAATTACATTTACATTTACATTTAGTTATTTAGCAGATGCTGTTATCCAAAGCTATTTACAAAAGAGGACAATAGAAGCAATCAAAACCAACAAAAGAGCAACAACATACAAGCATATGACAAGTCTCGGTTAGCCTAACGCAGTACACATAGCAAGGTTTTTTTTTTTCTTTCTTTCTTTTTTCCCCCAAGGAAAACAAGTAGATAGAATAGAAAAAGAAAGATAGTGTTAATTTTTAAAGAAAAAGTAGCAGTTAGAGAATAAATATATAGTTGATAGAGGGTCATGGGTGTGTGTGTTTTTTTTTTTTTTAAAAAGACAGATAAAATAGAATTAGAATAGAGAGTGATAGAGTTACAGGGTCAAATAAAGAGAACAGATGTGTTTTTAGTCGTTTCTTGAAGATGGCTAAGGATTCAGCTGCTCCGATTGAGTTGGGCAGGTCATTCCACCAGGTGGGAACAGTGAATGAAAAAGTCAGTGAAAGTGATTTTGTGCCTTTTTGGGATGTCACAATAATGCGTCGCTCACTTGCAGAACACAAGCTTCTAGAGGGCACATAGGTCTGAAGTACTGAATTTAGGTAAAGGGGTGCAGAGCCAGAGGTGGTTTTGTAGGCAAACATTAATGCCTTGAATTTTATGCGAGCAGCTACAGGTAGCCAGTGCAAATTGATGAACAGAGGTGTGACGTGCGTTCTTTTTGGTTCATTAAAGATTAGTCTTGCAGCGGCATTTTGGATTAGTTGTAGAGGTTTGATGGAATTGGCTGGAAGACTGCCAAGAGAGCATTGCAATAGTCAAGTCTGGACAGAACAAGAGCTTGAACAAGAGCTTGAGTTGTGTTGTATGTTCTGAAAGAAAGGGCCTGATCTTCCTAATGTTGTATAAAGCAAATCTGCTGGAATTTTAGCAATTTGGTCTGAGAAATTCAACTTATCATCAATCACAACTCTCAAAGGTTTCTGCCTGTTTTTGAAGGAGTTATGGTTGATGAGCCTAACTGGAAGGTGAAATTGTCATGAAACGATGAGTTTGCTGAAATTACAAGCAGTTCTGTCTTAGCTAGGTTGAGTTGAAGTTGATGGTCCTTCATCCAACAAGAAATGTCTGAAAGACATGCTGAGATGCGAGCAGCTATCGTCGGATCATCAGGATGGAATGAGAGGTAGAGTTGAGTGTCATCAGCATAGCAGTGATATGAAAAGTCATGTTTCTGAATGACAGAACCTAGTGATGTCATGTAGACAGAGAAGAGAAGTGGTCCAAGAACTGAGCCCTGAGGCACCTCAGTAGGTAGATGTTGCAACTTGGATACCTCACCTCTCCAAGATACCTTGAAGGACCTATCTGAGAGGTAAGACTCAAACCACTGGAGTGCGGTTCCTGAGATGTCCTTTCTCAATAGGGTTGACAGGAGGATCTGGTGGTTGACTTTATCAAAAGCAGCGGACAGATCCAGCAAGATAAGTAATGAAGACTTGGAAGCTGCTCTTGCAAGTCTTAGGGCTTCAACAACTGAGAGCATGGCAGTTTCGGTCGAATGTCCACTTCTGAAGCCAGATTGGTTGCTGTCGAGGAGGTTGTTCTGTGTGTGAAAGGCAAAGACTTGTTTGAACACAACTCTTTCAAGTGTTTTTGCAATGAAAGGTGGAAGGGAAACCAGTCTATAGCTCCTTAAAAGAGTTGGGGTAAGAGTGGGTTTCTTAAGAAGTGGGGTTATACGAGCCTGTTTAAAAGCTGAGGGAAAAACTCCTATGTGAAGGGATGTGTTAACAATGTGAGTGAGCGCAGGTACAACAGAAGGAGAAATGGCTTGAAGGAGATGAGATGGAATAGGATCAAGCGGACAAGTAGTAGGATGACTGGAAAGGATGAGTTTAGAGACTTCTGCCTCAGAGAGTGGGGAGAAGGATGTGAACGAGTGTATGTTTGCTGGTGTGTTTGACAGTTTGAGGTGTGGAGAATTGTGCAGTGAGGTTGGTAATTTTATTAATGAAGAATGTGGCAAAGTCGTCAGCTGTTAGAGTTGATGAAGGAGGGGGAGGAGGAGGACAAAGGAGAGAGGAAAATGTTTTAAAGAGCATGCGAGAGTTAGGCAAATTGAATTACTCACCCTCATGTCGTTCCAAACCCGTAAGACCTTCGTTCATCTTCAGAACACAAATTAAGATGTTTTTGATGAAATTCGGAGAGCTCTCAAACCCTCCATAGACAGAAACACAACTGAAATGTTCCCAGGTCAAGAAATGTAGTAAATACATTGGTAAAACAGTCCATGTGAAATCAGTGGCTCAACTTCAGTTTTGCGGCGCTATGGGAATTTTTTTTTGTTGCGCAAAGAAAACAAAAATAACATCATTTACTCAACTATTCTTCTCCCCCGAGTTACGTCGTCCGCCATTTTGGAGAGTACCTATGGACATATTTGACGTAATCAGCGTTGTTTACATTCGGGGGGGAAAGCGCGTGCATGAATGTAATCTGCGTATTAAGCGTTGTTTAGGCTTAGGGAAAGCGTGCATATGCGTTGTGATTCTCCCTAAAATGGCGGAAGACGTAACTCCGGGGAGAAGAATGGTTGAGTAAACTGTTATTTTTGTTTTCTTTGCGCAAAAACAAAGTATTCTCGTAGCGTCGCAAAACTGAAGTTGAGCCACTAATGTCACATGGACTGTTTTACAGATGTATTTACTACTTTTCTGGACCTGGGAACATTTCAGTTGTGTTGCTGTCTATGGAGGGTCTGAGAGCTCTCCGATTTAATCAAAAACATCTTAATTTGTGTTCCGAAGATGAACGAAGGTCTTACGGGTTTGGAACGACATGAGGGTGAGTAATTAATGACAGAATTTTCATTTTGGGGTGAACTAACCCTTAATGATGTGATCATTGTGATTTGAATACTGCTTGTTCTGAAAATGGAAGCTATAAGGTAAGAAGGGGCACATTTTTTCTTTACACATGATGTGTCCTGTACCCATGAAAAAAAAAAGATAAAGAAAAAAGCCTTACCATGGAGCCCTGGATAAACACCACCATATCCTGATACTGGGATATGCAACAAAACAAATTAATTAAAAAAGATATTTCAAGGCAGATAAAGTATACTAACATTGGCATAAAATGAAAATTCACCCAATCTGAGTAAATTTTTCAAATGCATGTTGTAGATCTTATTGTGAATGATCTATGTATATGTTTTCTCAAAGAATGGAGGGTCCTAATAGCCTTAATGATGTGATCATGTAAACTTGAATACTGCTTGGTCTGAACACTATGGAAGCTATAAGATAAGAGGGGGTACATTTTCCTTTACACGTGATTTACTTATTAAAAGAAGAAAGCTTTTAGAAAAAGAAACGATGCATACCATGCAAACCTGGATGTGCAGGTGGACCGGGCAGACCTGGACTATGGTGGAACTGACTAAATCCTGGTGCTGTAAAATATATAAAATATAAATATCTTTAAAGGCAGATGCAGTATATTAAAGTAAGCATGAAATAAAAATTCATGCATTTTCTAAATACATGTTAAGTCTCATTGTGAACTATGTATCCATGTATGTGTTTCACTTTTTGACAGTTATGACCTGCTAATTTTTAATCAAAATAACTGTGACAGACTTCTCTGGTAGTGTATGCAGGACTTCCAATAATCAAGTAATGTAAAAAACACAAAAACACAAGTCTCCATCCTGTATATTTTACATTTTTCCATAGGCTATTACTATTTTAAATTCTCTGGAATAGTTTACATAAATAGAGTACATGAACGGTTTGTTTCAGTATTTTATACTTACATGCAAAAGGACCATAAGGTACAGGTACTTTGTAAAAAAATATACAAAGGGAAAACTGTTATTCAATGCATACAGCGGCCATCAAAACTCAATTTCTGAAGAAAAGTTTGTCTGATGAGGCCAGAAAACACTGGACAGCTGCTTTAAAATAGAAACTGTCTCTGTTGCCTTAAATTGTAGGATTCATAAATGAAGTAGCTTCTTTTAATCATTTTTTATTAGATATATTTGGTAGACATGGTTAATATATTTGTTTTGAACTTTTCATATTTCTGCTGTTTATTCAGCAGGAAATGGACTTTGCACAAGGTTTGTACACTTTTATATATAACGTTTCAGTTCTCACCTGGAGGTCTGGGTGGCGCTTCTCCCTCTTTGGGTTTGTCAGCAACTTCCACGTCACCTTCCTGTGGCTTAGTAACAACCATAGAGGTGAGGGGAGTGACAAACTGGTATTTCAGGGAGAGCTTGAGAGCTTCTTTCTTTTCATCCTCTGTCTCTTGTCCTTTAAGAATCACCCTGAGATAAAAGATGTTCTCAATGTTCAACTTACAGTGCCCTCCACTAATATTGGCACCCTTGGTAAATATGAGCAAAGGTGGCTGTGAAAATAAATCTGCATTATTTATCCTTTTGATCTTT
>JAFVLL020023934.1:0-28969 GCA_021397915.2 Tor tambroides
CCTCTAAATCCAGTATTACTTGGAGTAAGCCATTTAAATGAAGAATAGTAGCTTATCTCTCTTTGTTATGCAACATTAAATAGTATATAGTTATGCATATTATGATCAAATATATAGTTTATTTTGTATAAATTGTATATTGCGAGACTAACCCCCACCCAAAAAAAAAAAGAAAGTCTGATGGTGGGGACCCCCCATAAGACTTGATTCAATTCGAGCACTGGTTTCAACCCATTTTTAGATCGTGAAACACCAGTTATAGCGTTCATTAATCAATAAAAAGCTGTCACTCAGTTCATCGCGACTTCACAAAGCTGAAAGCTCCGTTACAATCAAGCAGTTCTCTACACTGCGCGATGAATCTCATTTATATCGTGTATACACTGTTTATTGCAATGAAATGATCGCAATCAGAGGTGTTTGAGAAATCAACAGATATGTCTGTGATTGGCTACGCTGAGCTCAACGGTACAAAAACACGAACTAGGAACTTTCGACAGAGCGCAAACACAATCACACACTGGAGAGTTGCCAAATCTGATTCGCCAATATCAATTTATTAGAGTTTCACTACGTGAAAAACTGACAAGAGAGCATGAGAACAGTGTCAGTTGTGAGTCTCACAGAATGCATAAGAGTTTGCAGCCTTTATTTGATTGGTCTGCATAATCACTGACATCTTTAGTTGATGATTCTGCATAACCGCCAGCTCCCTGATCGCAAACTTTCTCTACTCTTTTCTGTTTCTGTGATCGGAATTTATTTCTGTCTCGTCGAGCTGATTGTGAAAAGATTCTGGAACATTTGCTGTTTTCAGAAGAGCAATGAGCTGCCAATACAGTCTCTTATTTTTATTCCTCTGTGGCTTTGCTGCGCTCTCTGGTATGATTTCATTTTTGTGTAGCTATTTTAATAAACTTAACTCCTTTTCCCTTAATTTTAGGGGTTTTACTGTTGGCCTAAGTATTTTGTTGTTAAGAGAAAAAAGTTGCAATGTGATTAAAATATAAGAATACTAAACCACATTAACTTTTGTTCTCATGCGTGTTATTTATATAAATAAACGTAAAGCATATTTTTTCATCAAGATAAGTTTTAAGGGGCAGGTCAGGCAAAAACTGCATTACAGTCCTTTTTGGACACATTTAAATGCAAATATTTTTTTGTGAAATTTCAGTATCATATGTTTGATAAATTGGTGAACAAAGATTTAAAGGCAGTGTTGAATTTAAACATTCTACTACTGTATTTTTTCGGAACAGTTTTTTTAATAGATGTCAGGTCAGAAAAAAATATGTTGCACTGTAATTTTACACTATTTGTTTAATTCCTATCGGCCATAACAATGGTTAGGTTTGATTTATTTATTTTTTCCCCCCTTTTTACATTTACATGCTTCATTATAGTTTTACTGTTTAAATTCTGATACAAGGCCTGTAACAGGCCATCTGGTCCCCATTTGTGACAACTTACCCCATACAGTGTGATGACATGCCCTGTTGTTATAGGAGTCAGTGTGTGTTACTGTAAATGATCTGTAGCATTTTAAAATAATAATGGCATAACAGAATATTTTACTGTTCAATAGTTTTGTCTAAGGTTAAAGTCTAAACAGAAATGAACTCTGAAAAAGCAACCCATCCTGTTGAGTTTATTACATTCTAATATCATTTAATTTTTTTATAGTTTCAGAGATATGTGGAAGAGAGATACTAGAGGGAACGTCCTGCACTATCAAGCTGAAAACAAACAGTGACAGACCTAATGAGATTAAATGGATTCATCTCACTAGCGGTGATATGATTTACAGGAAAAAAGGGAAGATCAGGACAAACACTCTGGGAGGAAAAATGGAAGAAGATGGATCATTAACATTTCACAGTGTTAAACTGAAGAATACCGGCAAATATAAATATATTTTTTACACTAGTGATGGTACAGAGACCAGTGGAGAAGAGGAAATTAAAGTTTATGGTAAGAAAACAAATATTTGTACCCTTCCAACACAATTCAAAGAATAATACAATAATATTTCTACAGTAGTAGGAAATAACCACATGTTTCTGTCACAGAAAAGGCTCCTAAACCTACTGTGATGATCAGCTGCAAAGATGGTGTTGCTTCACTCACCTGTGACACTGGAGACCGTACAGATCTAACTGTATCCTGGTATAAAGAAGACAAAATCATCCAGTATGAAAAAACCCCTCAACTGCTCTTGACACCTGCTCAAGTACAGGAGGATAAACCGTACTCATGCAGTGTAAGCAATCCTGTCAGCAATGAGCAAAGTGACAGCGTATCATGTAAGTCATTTTTATTTTACATGCTTCTCATTCTTTAATGTACTAACTTTGTGTTATAATTATGCATGATGCAGCTTTTAGGATTTTCTGTTTTAAATAGATGTTTTTAATGATTGACTTGTTTGTTACTGATTTTGTGACATCTGCATTTGTCCTACAGGTGAAGGTGACCCAGTTCCTCGTAAACTCTTTGGCTTTGATTTCTGGATCATGGTGAGCATTTTAGCTGGTGGAGGAGCCCTTCTGCTCCTGCTGATATGTGTTCTTATCATCTGTGCATTTCAAAGCTGTAGCTAATGCAAGAAGCAAAAGCAAGGTGAGAGACGTCTTCATCACCTCTGAAATTAAATTATGCAATGTGTGTTTGTATTTCCAACAAAAGGGAAACTGATCAAATTATGAAGCTGTCGCGGTTCTTGTTGAGCTTTAAAAGTTCACACCACAATCCTCCAAAGTCATTAGCATATTTAAAAGCCAAATTGTAAACTTACATTTATTCATTTAGCAGATGCTTTTATCCAATGCTAAGTAATAGTAGGAGTATAATAATATACATATATGTAAATGTAAATACTGTTATAAATTAATGGAATGAACCTATAAAGAAATCTTCTCCAAAAGTTGGTTATTTGCTGTAAGTACCCTGCAATTAAACAGGAAATACAAAGCCTTTTACCACAGGTTCCTGTAGTCTATTAGATTGTAGTAAACAGATCTAATCAAGCTTCACTTAACATCCTGTTCACATATGTTTTTCTGAGGAAACAGGTTTTCTAAGAACCCACACTTTCAAAAATAAGTTTATTTGTCAAATTGATTCATGCTTATTCAATCTCAGCTTTACTGGGTTTCCCAGATGGGGGTTCATAAGTTGATGGAAAGATAATAAATAATTTTAACCGAATGTAAATTTAAAATGGGGCAGTGCAATTGAAATAAAACTGAAATTGTAAAATATACTTTTAGATATAGTTTCAATATGAGATGAAATGTCACAGTAAAAATCAAAATATCTATATATAAAAAATAGAAAAATCTTCTTTTCTTTTTTTTTTTTTGGCCAAGTTGCACAGACCTGTATATAAAGAATTTTAAAATGAAAGCAAAATAAATGTCATGTGAGCATTAGCCATCACAGAACCATGCAAATCTGAATGTGTTTTTAAATTGTGACCCTGGAGCACAAAAGCAGTCTTAAGTCGCTGGGGTATATTTGTAGCAATAGCCAAAAATACATTGCGTGGGTCAAAATTATCGATTTTTCTTTTATGCCAAAAATCATTAGGATATTAAGTAAAGATTATGTTCCATGAAGATATTTTGTAAATTTCTTACCGTTAATATATCAAAACTTCATTTTTGATTAGTAATATGCATTGCTAAGAACTTCATTTGGACAATTTCAAAGGCGATTTTCTCAATATTTTGATTTTTTTGCACCCTCAGATTCCAGATTTTCAAACAGTTGTATCTCAGCCCAATATTGTCCTATCCTAACAAACCATACATCAATGGAAAGATTATTTATTCAGCTTTCTGATGATGTATAAATCTCAATTTCGAAAAATTTACACTTAAGACTGGTTTTGTGCTCCAGGGTCACAATTGTTGAAATATTAACCTAAATTCTCTGGGGGTGAATATTTAAGATAAGAATAATTCTCATTGTTTGAACATATTGTCTTTGATATCTTCTAGATGAAGAAGAGCTCAGGCTGAGGATTATTCCAGCTCCAGATTCAAACACAGTAAAAAGAGCTTATAGATGACAACCTGAGTGTTCATACTTCTCTAAACATACATGAATCACCTTATGAACTGATTTTTCTGTTTTAAATAACACGATGTAGACAGAGAGGTCAAAGAGAAACAAAGTTATAAGAGCTCCAGTGGGGCTTTAGAGGATCCTGAGCAGAACTGTGTGGCTGATGCACCATTTGACATTCACTTGTCTGTGGAGTTTGAAACAGGACCGACTGAGATAAAAAATCACATGTCACATGATCCTATCAAAGATCCTATCAGATTCTTTAGAAATATTTGTACACATGAAGGTGGGCTTCACTCGTAAAGGTGGTATTTCATAACTGATGAACTTTGATCATAATTTTAATTCTGCCATAAAAAGAGTATAACATTATATATCATTAAAGGGGTCATGAACTGCCTTTGTTTTCTATTTTGTATTGTTCTCTAAGCTCCACTTATAATGTTATGAAGATTTTTCCATCAAAAAAACATCATAATTTAGATGTAATAGTTTATAAAATCCACATAAAATCACATAATTTCTAGCTCTTATGATTTCAAATTAATCAGTAATAATTTAAACTAATTTTTGGAATCCTGAAATGGGTCGTACCAATAACATTACCTGAGAAGTTCAATTAAATATGCCATAAAACTGTGCTGCTCATTCAGGATTTATTGCATGGGTGGAGAAAGAACATCATGTAAGTGTTTGAAATGCATATGGATGTTCTGTAAAACGCTAAAATTTGCCCTCATTAATACTGTTAAACTGAATGTACGAAGCATAATATTTGCTGAAATATTCACAATTTAGCAACTGTCAATCAACTGTGTGTTCATTAGTAAGTCTGGACACATTTGATTTTAGAATTGAAGAAAAAGATAGCATTTATTTACATGCAGAGTGTTATTAAATGTTAGCATCATCTATAGTTATCATTCGATATTCTGTTTGATCACCAGTCACTTGATTTGTTATTTTTGTCATCAGGTTGTGGCTACTGTGTTTTTATGGTCTATAAAGTGATCCCATTGATTAACATTTTCCTGTTGTGGATACTACTTGTCACGAATCCGGTCTGTGGCCTTCCGCCCGATAGCCACCAGAGGTCGTCCTTTCATCATATTGACTCTTACACTGCACAGACTGTCTCACAATACTCCGGACTACATTTCCCAGCAGCCATTTCACATATCACACGCTCACACCTGAGACCAATCACACAATTACACACACACACACCTTAAATAGGAAGGTTCCACCTCAATTCAGTGCCGAGTATTGTATAGCGTATATCCTAGCGATAGCTACTTTACGGAGCCTTTCCTAGTTACTATAGCTTAGTCTTGCCAAGCCTGTTTACCTGTGTTTTGATTATTGCTCTTGTGTTTTTGGATTGCCCTTTCGTCTTGCCTTTCGGACTCTGTTTGCCCCTCTTTGGATTACTGCTCGTGTTATCGGATTACCCCTATTGTCTAGCCCTTTGGATATTGTTCGCCGATCGTCGACCCACGCATGCTCTCGGAATACTCTTGTGTCTTGCCCTCAACATATCTGTCTACTGATGTTTGACCCTGCCTGTGTTTGACCATGTTTTGGAATAAAAGTCTGCAAATGTATCTGTATGCTTCATGTCTCGTTGGTTCCGTTACACTACTACAATTAAAATAATAAAACTAATTATAAATAACTTTATTAATACAACAAACAGTTTTTCCCATGCAGTTTTACAGAAGTCTTAAAGCATTATTTTTATTTATTTATGTTGCGGTCCTGCTTGCCCTGCTTCGAGCAGGATTCGAATAGTGGTCTCCGACCTGGGAGGTGGGCGCTCTAACAAGGAGGCTAAAGGCCACGACCTCTAGTGTCAGTCGCTAGAACGCCTCTTGAGATCAGGGGAGTGAGGTTTTACCTGCACAGCACTTACCCGCTGGCCTCTGCAACATTTATTTATTTTTATTTTTGATTTCTCGTGATCTCTAGACAACAAAACAGTTGCGAACTTGCAATCAGAAAAACAAGAAAGAAAAATATGTAATTTTGCTGCTTCTGCACTTTTGCGACACATCACATCACTTTAAGTGATGTGACATGTGGCCAAGTATGGTAATACTCAGAATTAGTACTCTGCATTTACCTCATCCTAAGTGCACACACACACAGCAGTGAACACACACCCGGAGCAGTGGGCAGCCATTTATGCTGAGGCGCCCAGGGAGCAGTTGGGGGTTCGGTGCCTTGCTCAAGGGCACCTCAGTCGTGGTATTGAGGGTGGAGAGAGTGCTGTACATTCACTCCCCCCACCTACAATTCCTGCCGGCCCGAGACTCGAACCCATCCGAACGTGTCACCTTTGGGTTCCAAGGCCGACTCTCTAACCCAGGGGTGCCCAACCCTGTTCCTGGAGATCTACCTTCCTGCAGAGTTCCGTTTCAACCCTGATCAAACACACCTGTCATTAATTATCAAGTGCTCCTTCAGATCCTAATTAGTTGGTTCAGTTGTGTTTGATCAGGGTTGGAGCTGAACTCTGCAGGAAGGTAGATCTCCAGGAAGGGTTGGGCACCCCTGCTCTAACCATAATCCATGACTTCCCTAATTGAATAGTTAAAAAAGTCTATCCTGGTTTGAAAATCCCCAGTAGGCCTAATTGGGAAACTCCCCCTTTTTGTTAATGCAGTGCACTGTCACCATTTCTACATAACATCAAAATCAGTCAAATCATGTAACATGACTGTCATATAGTCTCCTGCCGGCCTTGCTTGATACTAAAAAATTTTTTAAAAGCGCACTGAGCTGCGGAAGAGACACTTTCCCAAGCACTTTGCGTGTGCGCGATTCGAGGCGGAGTGAAACACGGACAAATGTTGGCTACTTTGTGCTTTGGGTGTGCATCTAAAGTAGGGTTCCTCAATAGGTGGCCCATGGGCCACATCCGGCCTGTGAGATAAAAATGTTTGACCCACGCTAAGTTCAAATAATGTGGCATGAAGATTCTAATGCAGCATCAGAAAGTGACATTAACTTACATCGTGTCTACACCGGACACGAGTGGCGCGGCGCGATGCAACAAAACACAATAGAATTTATTATAATCAGTGAAGCCGTCTACACTGGATGCAGCGCGAAGTGACAACAAATCCCGACAGTAAACTGCTGGCTCATTCTATTCATAACGTACTGACACAAAGTTCAAATGATTTGCAATGCTTTGTCGCATCCAGTGTAGATACGATGTAACAGGAAAAATATAGCGAGTGTGAAGGAAAGAAAAGTGGGCATGGAAAATAGATGATTCAAATGTGAATGGACTGAACATTTTTGAGTGAGTGAGTGAGTGAGTGAGTGACTGATATCTTCTTTGTTATGGAATACACGTGCTGGTTCACATTGAGTTCACAGTTTTAATGTAGCCTACAAGTTGGCTTTAATTTATTTTCAAGATCTGAGGTAAAATACCTATTGTTGCTTTCACTATGGCTATAAAGATCATGCAAAAACAATATTCAAGCTCACATTAGACTATTTTAACATTGAATAAAGCGCATAATCATAACCAGAGATTATCACTGTCATATTCTGTGTGTTGTTCCTGGCGCGACGTCGCAGAAAATAAAAACCATTTCTAAAACAGAATTCCGTGTTGCTTATTGTCTAATGTTGCTGTCGTGGGTGGTTAGGACAAAAACTACATGCAAAAGATTATTTTTATCGCATTGCGTCTGGTTGGGACACACAGTGTTACAGTTTGGTCCCCCCACAAAAATCTAAGTATAAAAATATTAATGCTGACAGATCTAATAATTGAATCTGCAATTAGGGAAAGAGAAGAGATCCAGTCTGGAGATGTGCAGGAACAGTTGATTTGGATGGCAGACATGGATATCCAGATTTTTTGTTTGTTTATTTGTTTTTAATATTCAACAGGCAAAGTTCTTCTGTATCTAAATGCAGAAATGTTCGTAACTGTTTGAATAAAACAGACTACTGGGGGGAAAATCTGAATATGTATCTTGTGACTATTTTAACAAAAGCAACAATAACATAATAATTGTAATATATATATATATATATATATATATATATAGGTCAGTGGCCCATGCCTTGGTATTGTTGGCAGAATTCGGCCCTCAGCGAAAGCTAATTGAGGAACCCTGACCTAAAGTATCAAATATACACAAAAATATGTCAAAATCTAGGTTATCCAGAACATTATGTAAAGAGATCAAAATGAAGGGGGAAAAATAAACTACACTGCCCTCCAAAAGTTTGGAAACACCCCTGGCAAAGTGTGGTTTTGGACGATATCAGCATAAATCCTTATCATTTTTTGGTGCAAATACATTAATTTTCTTCACAAAACTGGCATCTGTCTATTGACAATAATGCAGGCGGAAATTCCTTTACGCTTCTAATCGGAGCCAGATATGACGACATGCCGACTGTGAAAAAGGTCTATACAGATAAAAAAAAAATCAAAACCTATATTCCAGACTCTGTCTGACACTTCTATATTTGCCATATGATAGAGGAGGTCTATGGTCTCCTAATTTTAATTGGTATTATTGGGCTGTGCAACAACTATGTTTTATTTTTTATTTCAGGACTGCCCATCTTGGGTGGATATGGAATCGACTGCCATTAATTCGGGCCTGCCTTTAAATTTGTGTTTATATTCATCAGAATTGAACATCAAATGTTTCCAATCCTATAGTTATAAATATGATTACTGTATGGTTTGAGGTTAAAACATATTTAGGTGCCTTCTACCCTTTATCTTGTTTTAGTCCCAATTGGGGCAATGAAATATTTAAACCAGGCAGATTAGATGCAGGTTTCAAGATTTGGACTGACAAGGGCATTCGAAAGATAGCAGATATATATGTTAACAACACTCTTATGTTATTTGAGCAAATAGTTAATACATACAATATGCCTACAAAGCATTTCTTTAAGTATTTACAAATAAGAGACTTTATCCTCAGAAAATAATTCCCTTGATATGTCATCACTGTCTATCTTGGAAAAAGAAGTGACAAGAAATAGTTTTAGTAAAGGTTTAATTTCTTCATTATATAATATGCTGGTGTCAGGATCAAAGGACTCTTCAAACTATAAATTGGAAGCGAGACTGGACCTTAAGAAGGATATTCAGATGGAGGACTGGATGGAAGCATGCAAGGAAGCTCAATCACTAACAATGAACACACATCTGAAACTGCTACAATATAAGTGGTTGATGAGGATTTACATAACTCCAGTTGTATTGCATAAATATAATGAAAATGTCCCGGACACTTGCTTAAGATGCAGTGAGTTTAAAGGTACGCTATATCATTGTATATGGGAGTGTGAAGAAGTAAGGAATTTTTGGAAAGCTGTGAAAGGAATGATAGAAAATATCTTTGAGATTAACATACCACTGTCACCTTTAATCTTTTTATTACATTTATATCCTAAGGAGATCAAGTTAAAAAAAGATGGAGTATATATTTATAAATATGTATTCTTCAAGCAAAACAGCTTATTTCTTTGAATTGGAAAAAGTACATGTTCACCAAATATAGGACGTTGGATGAAAGAAATGGTAACAAATATGTCAAAGGAAAAGATAACTTATATCTTAAGAGATAAATACATAATTTTTGATGGAGTTTGGGGACCTTTCAAATTGTTTTTAAAATGTGGTGGAGTTGGAAGTGTGTTGATAGAAGACCAAGAAAAGAGGTGATATTTTACATTAATGTAAAATACTGGGAGGTTTTTGTATTTATTTTGTATTATTTTTATTTTTAATTTAATGTAATAATTTTTTTGTGTGTGTGTGTGTGTGTGTTCTCTATGTTACATGGAAATGTATATATACATGTGTATAGTTAAAATGCAATAAAAAAAATAAAAATAAAAACCTGACTGCCTCTTTTAGAAATCGTATAATGGTACAAGGCTTAATCTTCCATCAGGACAATGATCCCAAAAAATAAAATAAAATAAAATAAGATAAAAAAAACAAAACATCAATATAAAAAAGGGGTCATTGAGAACAAAATTAAGGTTCTACCATAGCTATTCCAGTCCCCTGACATGAACCCTTTAAAATAGTTTATAAGAAGATTGTATGGACTTGAGAAACAAGCATCTGGAGAGATTTTGTTTGGATGAGTAGTCTCTGATCTCCAAACTCAACGGAAATTATAGGAGAGACTCGGAGCTGTTATCTTGGCAAAACGAGGTTGCAAAAAGTATTTAATAAAAGGATGGCATTATGGCCAATGTTTTTAGAGAGAATATATATGTATATATATATATATATATATATATATACACACACACAAACTATCATCAGTAAACATCAGTAAACTATTGGAGAAAGTTTATTAATACATATTTGAGTGATTCTGAGAATTTAAAGTAGATGAATAATGAAAAAAAAAAAATAATAAATTGGCTCTAAACATTCATGTTTAATCGAACCCTGAACCAAGCTTAAGTAGATTTGGATGCTTACTTTGGAATGGCTGTCCTGCAGGAAAGTCCATTGATTATCAGCTTCAGTCTTTGCACCAAAGCAATTCTTGCCAAAATGGCCTAATACTTCAAAGAATTTATGTCCTTCATACAGTCATGATTTCCACTTCCTGCAACAGTAAAACACCCCCATAACAGGACTGGCCTACCTCCATGTTGACTATGGAGATGTTGAGAGATGAGATGTATTATGTTCTTCTTTTTTTATTTTCTTTTACACCAGACATACCGCTGATCCATAGGTCCAAAAAGTTCCAGTTTGGTCACATCACTCTATAAAAATTCTTCCAGAACTCCATAGGTCTATCCAAGTGAATTTTAGCAAGAGTGGTATTCGGCAAGATGCCTCAACATGAAAGCCATACTTGTCTAGTGTTCTTCTTATACACTGCATTCAAACGTTTTTCCTCCTTTTGTTGAGTCATCTTGCAAGTCTTTGGCTGAACATTGCAGGTTTTTCTCAATTGCTGTGATCAAACATTTTATGATATTGTGCTTTTTTGTTCAACACCCTCAAAGGTTTTCAGGGACAACACATTTTAAACTAAGGAATAAGGCTGCCAGCTGTGTCTCTAGGAACTTTTAATGTCTTGGAAATCTTCATGTAGCCTTAGACTTTCTAATATAATAAAACTATTTCTTCTCTATAGCTTTTGTGAGAGCTCTGTTGACTTTGCCATATTTGCTACTCAACTTCAGCACATGCATGGGCTAAATATATGTATGTGTAACAGCCCAATCTAATTCTGTTTTTATTTTTTAAATTGTGTTTCTAAAGGCTTAATTGTGTTTACAATTACAATTGTGTTCCCTACCATAAAAATAAGTGACTTAAGAACAGCAGTGTTGAATAGGGTTTGAATAATTATGACATGGCTGTGTTATTATATCTCTCATTTAAATCATGTATAGCCATCGCAATGACCAGTCAGTGGTGTTCAAGAAATCATTCGAGTTTGTGGCCTTGATTTGATTGGTCTGCATAACCGTCATCCTCAGTTGATGATTCTGCAAAACCACCAGCTCCCTGATCACAAACTTTCTCTTCTCTTTTCTGTTTCTGTGATCAGATGTTTTGGCTGTTCGGATGTTGGCAGACTGGTCTACAAGCTGTTTTTAGACTAAAAAGGAAGTTTTGAGTTGTTTTATTGCACAATGATGTCTCATGTGTCAAAAGATTAAAGAAATTTTGATTTCTCAGTTCATGACCCCTTTAAAGTCCCATCTAGAGTTCATAAATATGCTCATATAAATAAAACTGTTGAAAATTGAAATCAACACCCAAACAAACAATTTTGTGAATATATGTTAGCTGTCTGGTCTATGTGTGTGCTGAAAAAAATGTCAACAGAGTTTTGTCTGACATCCGGAAATGCATAGTTAATGTCACGATGACTGGTACTGTGTTTTTATCATGAAGTGACATGTGGCCAAGTATGGTCAATTTTATGGTCAAATTTGGATTTAACCCATCCAAGTGCACACACACAGCAGTGCTGGACCTGAGACTCAAACCTGCAACCTTTGGGTTATAACATTTACATTTATGCTTTTATCCAAAGTGACTTACATCGCATTCAAGTTACAGTTT
Organism: Tor tambroides; assembly: GCA_021397915.2. Lineage (NCBI taxonomy): Eukaryota > Metazoa > Chordata > Actinopteri > Cypriniformes > Cyprinidae > Tor > Tor tambroides. The sequence goes on from JAFVLL020023934.1 coordinate 12,179, forward strand.
TTACATTCAGCTCTTGCTTTCCCTGGGAATCGAACCCATGATCTTGGCATTGCTAGCACCATGCTCTACTATTTGAGCTACAGGAAAGCTGTCCGACTCCCTATCCATTAGGCCACGACTGCCCCCGTAATTTGATTTAATTTAAATTAAATTATTTAATTATGCTATCCTTTATGTAAAATAACTGTTGCAATGTTGCAAAACAAAACACTTTACCACAGCAAGAATAGCAGTGTGCAGTGAGAATTGCAAGATTTAAAAGCTATAATTGCAAATCACTTTTCAAAGATATTTTCATACAAAAATTCTAATATTTTTCTGTCAATCAAGGCATTCTCTGTGTTAATCTGTTTACATTACTTAATGCACATCTATTAAAAAAAAATTCTCCCGCCCACTGTTATGTTTATCACTGTCAATTATTATAATTTCGAAAATGAATCCTGCATTTATAATGAGGGATGAGAGGGAATATATATCAGCTCAGACTGATTGTTGTATGACATCTGTGAGAGCTATAGAGAGCAGACGGCTCCTTGTGCTTTCGAATATCTCTCGCAGTACTTTGATATTATACAATGATCGGTCTGTGCAGCGCTGCTTCAAGTCAACCAAACGAACGAACACTTCTCATATGTATGTGTATTTGCATCACTTTGTCTGTTCTCTGTAGATCCTACCTTCTAATAATCGACTACGATTGGTCGATTATGTACAATGCCTGCATGTCATTGGTCAAACTATTTTTCGATCATCACCTTCAACCAGAATGAAAACAAGAAAACAAAACCAAATATAGAAATCATGGCCAGGACGTGTCCTGTAAAAATGGCACGTGTGGCCACACTACTTTACAATCACTAGAAAGCTGTCACTCAGTTCATCTCACAAAGAGATCCATCATAATCACAGAGCAGATCCTCCCTATACACAAAATACATATGCTGTGCAGGGCCCATGAAACACCAAGGGGCCCCTTTCTCTCAAAGATCATTTAATTTTAGTTTAATTTGAATGTTCAACATGAATGTTCCTTTCCTTTAAAGGTGACCTATTATGCCCCTTTTTACAAGATATAAAATAAGTCTCTGATGTCCCCAGAGTGCATATTTAAAGTTTTAACTCAAAATACCCCACAGATAATTTTTATAGCTTATTAAAATTGCCACTTTTAGTGTATGAGCCAAAACACGCCGTTTTTGTGTATGTCCCTTTAAATGCAAATCATCTGATTGTACTGTGCATAAGAAATGAGTGTTTATGAATCACACAGACGGGGAGCATGCCATGATAAAAACAACAACATAGCTGGTCTTATGGTGCCTTCGCGTGCTATCACAAACTTTATAAGTCCCACTTGTGATTATGAGCTCTACAGATTCAAGCGGTTGACTTCACATTGCTTTCATATGCAAATTTTAACTACCACATTCCTATTTACGTTATTTCTGGTAGCACGCGAAGTCAGCACCAGTGAAAACAGGCAGAGACAATGATAGCTTAAGCATTTAGCCTTACAGAGTGCCAAGAAACTCTTTCACAAAGGCAATCTGGAAAACAAACTCATGATACTTAGTTTGTCTGGAGCTGACATTCGTGCCCGAAGCGTTGGTATTGATTCCTAAATATATAGGGGGCTTTATACGGATTCTTTTTCCCGACATTTCCTTCGAAAATGAAACTTAACCACAGTGTCCTCAGCGGCTCAGATGGAGGAAGTCTATGGAGACTCCTATGTTTATTGGTGCATCCCAAAACACAATTAACGCCTCTTTGGTGCAGACATTGTATCTCCAGCAGCTAACTTACTGCAAGAGAACAGTAATGGCGGACTGCAGCTTCTCACTCAGGGCTGTGTCTATGCTAATAAGGCAGAGAGTGTCACAAATGGGCGGGACTTTTTCCCCTCGGTGACATGAACAGAGGGAGAATCTGAAACAGCTCGTTTGGAGAGACTGTTTATGATTTTTTGGGATTATAAAAAATGAGTAGGTGGATTTTTAACATTATAGGCTGGATATTTTCACACACTTTCACATATTTTTACATTTAATTACCTGTAATCTTTATCAATTATGATAACTGATTTTCATAAAATATAATTCCATCATCTGCCTGTATCTCTTTACAATACAAAAAAAGTGTTAAAAGCATACTGAACTGTGGAAAAGACACTTTCCCAAATGTTTTTCGTGCGCATAATTCGAGACGGAGTGAAATATAGGCTACTTTGCGCTTTGGGTGTGCACCTAAAGGGACAAATACACACAAAAATATGTCAAAATGTCCATCTTGGTGAGTTTTCAACCAAGTTAAAACCCAGTCAGCTAGTCTATTTTTCTATTGTATTTGCCCTGTTGTTTGTCATTTTCTTCCTTTTTTGTATTATTGACTGTTTCAACTCACTGTTGTTTTTTGACAGTGAAACTGCTCTGAAGGAATAGGTTTAGGGGTTGGGGAGCATATGCCCCCTGACAAAGTTTTGATCGGAACTGTCAATGAATCTCATTTTTATATATATAGCCATCACAATGACCAGTCAGGTGTGTTCAAGAAATCAGTCGAGTTTGCTGCCTTGATTTGATTGGTCTGCATAACCGACATCCTCAGTTGATGATTCTGCAAAACCGCCAGCTCCCCGATCAGAAGTTATTTCTGTCTCGTCGAGCTGATTGTGAAAAGGTTCTGGAACATTTGCTGTTTTCAGAAGAGCAATGAGCTGCCAATACAGTCTCTTATTTTTATTTCTCTGTGGCTTTGCTGCACTCACTGGTAGGTTATTGTTTCATTTTATGTAGATGTTTTAATAAACTCATTCAAAATTCATTCATCTCATTCAAAATTGTCTTAAATTAGACTTTTTTGTATGAAATTCAAGTATGGTGAACACAGATTTGAACTGAATCATTGTATTGTATTCTGAATCATTGTAATATTCATTCTCTTTAATGTGCGTGTTTATTCCTCATACTAAACCATATATGAGTGCATGAACTTTGTTGAGTTTTATTAAGTGCTAATATCATCTTATTACAGTCTCAACAAAGACATGTGGAAAAGAGCTACTAGAGGAAACGTCCTGCACCATCCAGCTGCCAACAAAAAACATTGGCAAATCTGATGAGATCATATGGACCCATCTCTCTAGTGGTGACTTCATTCTCAGGAGCAATGGGAAGATCAGGAAAATCAGTCCAGGTCTAACAATGGAAGAAGATGGATCATTAACATTTCACAGTGCTAGTCTGAACAACACCGGCAAATATAGATACACTGTTTTTAATGCTGAAGGAACACAGATTGATACTGGAGAAAAGGAAATGAACGTTTATGGTAAGATCACAAATATTCATACCACCATAATTACAAAATAAGAGTGTATATTTCTACAGTAGTTCCAGTAGTAGGAAATAACCACCATGTTTCTGTCACAGCAAAGGCGCCTAAACCTACTGTGATGTTTGGCTATGATGATGGTTACGTTACTCTCACCTGTGACATTGGAGACCGTACAGGTCTGATTGTATCCTGGTATGAAGAAGACAAAATCATCCAGAATGAAAAAAACCCAGAATTGCTCTTGACATCTGCTCAAGTACAGGAAAATAAACCGTACTCATGCAGTGTAAGCAATCCTGTCAGCAATGAGCAAAGTAACAGCGTTAAAATACCACGTAAGTCGTTCTTATTTCATGTGCTTCTCAGTCGCCACCAGACCCCTTCTCTCTCACACACCAACTCCAGTCAGGAGCTTTGAGAAGAGCAACGATTAAGGGATGTGGTGATGATGATAATTAGCAGGAGGCAGCCGATCCGTCACACCAGCAACACATTGACTGTGCAGAACAAAATTAAACTGTGCACTAACTGATGTATACGATATCTCAGAATATGGAACATATTATACATTGCCAGTCAAAAAGTTTGTTAAAACTTACACTTGTTAAAACTTAAACTTACACTGACTGTTTAAACAAAAACAAAACAAAGAAAAAGAAAAAAAAGAAAGAAAAAATTTGAGATAACTCAAAAGTTGTGACTTAATACAACTGCACATTTTAATTAGCATAATCTTAAAATATTAAGGCAGCACAAAGACATTTAACATCAATTTATTATTTTTCCACAGTGTATTTTATTCCACATCAAAATGATGAAATAGCACAAATGGAAGTCTGGGAATTATGTGCTGACAAAAAAAAACAAACAAACAAAAAAAAAAAAAGGCATATTAACTTGAAAAGAAGGAGAAAGTGCTTTCTTTTTGTTGATCTTACTCCACAAAAACCCAGTGGAAAAGATTCTTTTGAATTCTTTAGGTTTGTTTTATGTGTCATGTCTCATACAAGTCCTATTTAGCAAATGCTTTTTTAATCTAACACTGATTGGTTGGTTTCAAGCATCTAGTTCAAAATGGTCTTAAATTAAAATATATATATATATATATATATATATATATATATATATGTGGGTTTTTTTTTGTGAAATTTTAGTATTGTAATATGTTGCATAAATAAACACATTTGAAGGTAGATTTGAACTGAAACGTACTGTATTTTCAGAACAGTTTATTTTTACATAAACATTAGGTCAGGGAATATATGTTGTAATTTTACACACTTTAATTTTTAGTTATTTAATGCTTTATTTTTTTTAGGGACAGATACAGTAAACATAGATTAAACTGAAATAAATAAAACAAGAATTAACCAAAAAAACAAAAACAAAAAAAAAAACTAAATATGACTACAAGTTTGTTGCTGAATCAGCCAAGATGTTGTATCTTTTTCAGAATTATTATAATTTGAAGCAGTTTTTAAATAATCAGGCAATTAATTCCAAAATTTTACACCTTTCACTGAGAGAAGAGTCTGAGCAAAAGGATGTTTTACAAAAAGAAAAAATTAAATTAATATTTATTTTAATTTCTGTTAACCATGAACATGGTTTAGTTTGATGTTTTTTTTTGCTACCCTCTTACTGTCACGATTCGCTGTGGTAAGGAGCACGAGGGAACCGAGGAAACATTGAACAGTCTTTAATCAAGGAAACACTTAGAATCATCCACAACAATAGCTAGACAAACACATGTAGCAATAAATAGACCCGACAAACATGAACTGAATGGACTAGGGCTTTTAAACACAGGATAATTGGGGAGGAACGAGACACACATGAAATCAAATTAACGCAATCAACATGAGGGAGAAACTGGGTCACAGGGAGCAAAAGCACACACACAGACAGTCCAGAACCCTGACATTACTCCCCCTCCCGGAAGGTGCGTCCTTGCACTGTAGCAACAACAGAGGGAGGGACGGGTAGGAGCTTGGGAGGTGGCTCTGGAGGAGGACGGACACCCGAGAGGGGGCCGGCAGACAGAGACCAGGGGGGTGATGATGGAGGGAGGAGCCAGGGAGGAGACAGGAGGGACCCGGAGCAGGAGGAGCACAGCAGAACCCAGGCCATAGCCATAACAGCGGCCGATGGTGGGAGCAGCCATGGAGGATGGATGGCCGCCGACTCCGGGGGGCCGACCAACAGCGGCAGAGCAGGTGGAGGAGGAGCCCGAGGTGGAGACGGAGAGCCAACGAGCCAGGGGGATGCCGAGGATCTGGGGGACCAGGGTGGAGCCGAGGGCTCTGGCGACCAAGGCGGAGGCGGAGATCTGGAGATCCGCGGTGGAGCCAGAGCAACTGAGGACCAAGGTGGAGCTGGGAGGAAGGAGCCCAACGGAGCCGGTGGGATGGAGCGTTGAGGAGCAGCCAGAGGAGAGGAGTCCAGAGGCGATGGCAGGTCGACACCCGACCAAGGCAGAGCCGGAGGGACGAGGGAGCCTGGTGGAGCTGATGGATCGACGGGTGACGGTGGAGGCAAGGGAGCTAGGAGCCTAGGTGGAGCCGCTGGGTCTACGGGCCGAGGCGGAGTTCGGGCCTCGGAGGCTGGAGGCGGAGGTGAGGGATACTCCGACCATGGCGACGCTGGAGGATGGCAGTCAGAGGGCGAGCAGAGGGGCTGCCAGACAACAGTGGTGGAGGAGGCAGGACCGGGTGGGAGGGCAGGCATTTTCAAGGAGCAGGCACTGGAGGATCAGAAGCACCCTCAGGGCTGGACAAGGGAACCAAAGACGAAGGATGGCTGGACGGGACGGGACCAGCAGGGACGACGAAGAGAGGAGAGGGGGCAGTTCGATCTCCAGATCAATCTCCCAGTCTATCAGATCCCCCTCGAGGTTCAGCAGTCCCAGCTGTATAATCAGCTCACCCTCAGCCGCGGTGCAGGGGCGGAGCTCCACTCCATGCTCACACCATCCACAGCTTGCTCCCTCGAGGTGGGCACTGTCGCCGGCTCTCGCAGCTGGTCTGACAGGTTGGGCTCAACTTCCGGGACGATCCTCTGCTCAGTCGCTCGGTTTTGCGCTGGCTCGTGGATCACGGCGGGAAATGGCTCTCCGTCATCGGTGGGCTCGGGCTGATGCTCCGGGAGATGGTGGGATCTGGCGAGATCATCCACGGGGCAGATGGTGAATGGCGATCCATTTCTCGCCAGAGTCCACTCCACGAAGGCGGCGAAATCCTCTCAAGTACCATCTTCGGACGACAGCGCTCTGCACGAGGTGTTCAAACTGGTGTCGTAGAAAGAGCAGAGCGCGTCGTCTGGGTAGCTGGTGAGGTTAGCTAACAACAGGAACTGTCTGGTATGGTCCTCGAGAGACCGGTCCTCCTGCTCCAGCAGGAGGAGGAGGAATTCGGACCGGATGAGGGGATCCGTGGGGCACAATGGAAAGAAAAACACTGAGAGAAAAACGGAAACAAAAAAACAGAGAGAACACATGGAGGTAATAGTTTCGGTCAGGTCTTCTGTCACGATTCGCTGTGGTAAGGAGCACGAGGGAACCGAGGAAACATTGAACAGTCTTTAATCAAGGAAACACTTAGAATCATCCACAACAGTAGCTAGACAAACACACGTAGCAACAAGTAGACCCGACAAACATGAACTGAATGGACTAGGGCTTTTAAACACACGATAATTGGGGAAGAACGAGACACACCTGAAACCAAATTAACACAATCAACATGAGGGAGAAACTGGGTCACAGGGAGCAAAAACACACACACAGACAGTCCAAAACCCTGAGACTTACCTGTTTCATAATAGTTCTGTTTAAATTCTGATGAAACCCCTGTGTGTGTGTTAAATGAAATGTATCGTTTTATGGTTGTACCGACGAGGCTGAGGCTGCAGTCAGTACTCAGGCGAGGCCTCCCTCTGCTGGCGTGGTGTTACAGAGCTCAGTAATGGCAGAATAGAATAGTTTAGTCTAAGTTTTGTGTCTAAACAGAAATTGACTTTTAAAAAGAAACCCACCGTGAGAAATATTCATTCTCTATAATGTTTATGTTTATTCCTCATAGTAAACCACATATGAGTGCATGAATCCTGCAGAGTTTTATTAAAAGCTAATATCATCTTATTACAGTCATAAAGACATGTGGAAAAGAGCTACTAGAGGGAACGTCCTGCACCATCCAGCTGCCAAAAAGAAACAATGAAAAACCTAATGAGATAAGATGGATCAATATCTTTAGTGGTGACTTCATTCACAGGAGCAATGGGACGATCAAGACAAGCACTCCAGGTCTAACAGTGGAAGAAGATGGATCATTAACATTTGAAAGGGTTAGTCTGAAGAACACCGGCAAATATAGATATGCTGTTTTTAATGCTGAAGGTACACAGATTGATGCTGGAGAAAAGGAAATTAACGTTTATGGTAAGATCACAAATATTTATACCACCATAATTACAAAATAAGCGTGTATATTTCTACAGTTGTTCCAGTTGTAGGAAATAACCACCATGTTTTGGTCACAGCAAAGGCTCCTAAACCTAATCTGACGTTTCAAGTAATGTCGATGCTCTCCTGTGACATTGGAAAGCGTACAGATCTGAGTGTATCCTGGTATGTAGATGGCAAAATCATCCAGACTGAAAAAAAACCAATACTGCTCTTGTCACCTGCTCAAGTACAGGAGAATAAACCGTACTCATGCACTGCAAGCAATCCTGTGAGCAGTAAGGAAAGTGACAGCATGACAATATCACGTAAGTCGTTCTTATTTTCCAACAACACATTGAATGTGCAGGACAGTATTAAACTGTGTGCTAACTGATATCTAAGATATCTCAAGACATGGAAACATATTTTACATTGGCAGTCAAAAAGTTATTTTTTACTTATTTTATTATTATAAAGTTACACTTATTCACTGTTAAAGAAAATGAACTTGAGATAACTCAGTTGTCACGTAACACAACTGCAAATTTATTTTGAATAAACTTAAAATTGTAAGTTAGCAGAAATTATTTATACATTTGAAATGAAAAGTAAACTCAGTCACCTGTGTCCAAAGGTTTGACTTATATTGTGCATTTTAAGGACCGTCTCATGACCTGTGGCCCATGTAATGTATTATGCATTATGTCGTTTTTTAGGATTTTTAATAAACCTATAAATATATCTCTTCAAAACTATTTATTTGTTATCATTAACCAGCTTACAAGAGGAAGTGCAAAGCATTTTGCGACAGTTTCCTGTAATTACATATGAATTAGATTCTAGTAAACAGATCTAAAACCAGATTTAAACAAGCTCCTCCTAATATCCTGTATACAGGCCTTTGAGGGACCAACGCACTTGTTAAAAAAATGGTTAAGAAAATTCTAGGTCTAATTCTAGTTGGTGTTACATTTGCCAGTCAGCAAACAAGCACAACAAAGCTTTATTTAAAATCCCAAAATACTCAGAAGAACACAGAAATCCACTTTGAGGAAACCACTAACCATGCATAAACTCTTGTTTGCACATATTCACTTTTATTTTCATGCCTAATATGTCAAAAAACAAAATGTTTCTTGTCTCGTCACATTCTGTTTGGAATACATTAAACATTTTCAGATTTATTTATAATTTATTATACTTATTTTATTATGTTTATTATATTATACTTATTATGTAAATAAATATGCATTCCACTGTAGCATGTGCAATTTAAAATATTTTAATTGAATAATGTGATATCACATATAGCCTATTGGAAATTGGCACCGGCCATCAAAAATTCCACAACCATTACATATAATAGATCAACTCTACAGTCTAGCACAGTCTACATCAGGGTTTCCCAGTTGGGGGTTTCTGAGTTACTGAAAAACTAATACTTAAATCGAATGTCAAATTAAAATGGGGAAGAACAATTAATTGCAATAAAATTGAAATTGTGATATAATTTATAAACACACTTATAGATAGATACAGTTTTCATGTGAGATTAAATGTGCAGTTCAAATCGCAATAACAATATATATAACTTTTTTTTTTTTTTTTTTTTTTAATGCCAAGTCATACAGGCCTAATTTTAAAATGAAAACAAAATGAAACACTTTAATATAAATACAAAATATAACACACAAAATTACTGCCATGTGACCATTAACACACATCTATGAACTATGAACATGGAAATTTATTGTTAAATTATTGGAATATTAAGTAAAACGGTAAATATTTTACTGTGTTAATGTCTAAAAATGGCAATTTTATGAACATCTTGTCTTTGATCTCTTTCAGAAAAGACAGAGCTCAAAGAGTTCTAAGGAATCTTGAAGCTCCAGATTCTACCAAAACAGATCCGAACGCAGTGAAAACAGCTCATTACAGATGATGACCTGAGCGTTCATACTTCACTAAACACACAGAAATCACCTTATTAATTTGAATTTTTGATCTCAATAAAGCCATAATAAGATGCACTCACAATTTACATTTGACAGATGATTAAATGTTACTGTTTATTGGTTCATCCTTTTACCTCGGTGTCTAAATTAAACAGAAATAAATTACACAGTTGTGGTCAGAATTATTGGCACCCTTGGTAAATATGATCAAAGGTTGTGAAAAAAAATATGGTTTGTTTATCCTTTTGTGCTTGCATTAAAAAAAAAAATAAATAAAAAAAACCCCACAATCAATCTAACCTTTTAGCAAGTAAAACAAATGACAGTGGGGCAAATCACGTCATGATTTTTTTTTTTCTAAAACACTTTAACCCACAATTATTGGTACCCCTAGAAATTATAGCGAGTAAAATATCTCTGTATCATATTCCCATTCATATTTACAATTTTAGCACACCAGGGTAACTACGCTTCCTGTTCCATAGGATTACAAATATGAGAAAAAACAAACGTCAAATTCCCTTAATAATCAGAAAAGTCTAAAAAAATAAATAAATAAATAAAAAAATAAAATAAAATAAAATAAAACATCTGTCACCACAAGTTGCTTGGGAGGCTTTCATGAAAAAAAAAAATTAAGAAAAGAAAATGCTCTCTTCTGAAGGATTTAAGGATCCTCAAATGCAAACTGTGTGTGTTTTGCTTCAAGAGAAAAGCCATACGATTCTGTTGTGTTTTACTTTTTTTTCATTTGTTCATTCATTCATTTATAATCATTTATCGAATCATTTTATTATTACATTTAATAATTTACAATAATCATTATATACTCATTTCATTGTATTATTTCATATTATTTTTCCATTGTTGTTTAGTCTTATGACTGTGTTGTTTCAAGGGCTGTTTGTCTTCATTAATAAGAGATAAGAGAGAACGTTTATGGAGATTTAAGGTTTATGGGATGTTGTTGTGAAGAGGTTTGGTGTAACATCACTGTTGGATTTGTGCTGGTTAGATGAAGTCTGAGCATTGAAACATACGCAACTAAGATTATTCAATAAACTCTGCTACTTTTTATCATCACTTTGTCTCCTGCTTCTGCTCTTTACTGGCTTCTTGGCTGATAGAAGACTGTTAATAGGGTTATGGGTACCAGACAAACACTGGTTTTGGGTACCAGACAAGACTTGCTGTTAACGGGTTTTGGGTATTAGACAATTTTGTTGTTCTGTTACCAGACAAAATGTATAGGCTATTTTATTTGAATGCATGATCTAACACATTCAAAAACATACTCCAGCATATTCATTTGTCAGACACTACTGGAACTTCAAATGGGACTGGGTTTTTGTTGTCAGATGAAACTAAGAAATGATATTTTTTCTTAGCAAACACTGAAGATGGGTTTGGTGCGCACAGGGATAAAAAAAAAAAAAAAGTACCCCATGTATACAATCACATATATTATATCTTTAATGTTGTGGGCCTACTTTTCTTCTGGAGGTCCTGCACATCTTGTTCAGATATACACAACATCATGGATAATATTAAATACAGATTAAAAAAATAAATAAATAAATAAATAAAAATCAAAACCTGACTGCCTCTCTTAGAAATCTTATAATGGGCCGAGGCTGAATCTTCCATCAGGACAATGATCAATCAATCAATCAATCAATCAATCAATCAATAAGATAAAAAAACAAACAGCACCAAATTAAGGTTCTGCCAGTCTCCTAAACTGAACCCTTTAGAAAAAGCTTATAAGGAGAGTTTATGGACTTGAGACACTGAAGGTTTAATTTAATATATAGGTTTAATTATATATATATATATATATATACACACACACACTATATTGCCAAAAGTATTGGGTCGCCCCCTTCTAATGAACAGGTTTGACTACTTTAGTCATTTCTATGAGTACAAATCTTAATGTTAAAGCATATAATGATATTCTAGGAAATTGTGTGCTTCTAATATTATAGACACAGTTTGGACAGGACCCTTTTCTATTCTAACATGACAATGCCTCTGTGTATAAGACAAGGTTCAAAAAGAAAATGATTGATTGAGTCAGTGTGGAAGAACTTGACTGGTCTGCATAAAACCAAGTCCTAATCCCAGTTGAACACTGGCTCTGGTGTGACTGTAAATACAGACCTTGAGCCAAAAACTCATCACCAAACATAATTTTGTGATTTATCTTTTCACAATTTACTTTGGCCGACCATCACGGGCAGCAAGTTGATTCTGTGCTATTTGATTTAATTTTATGTTTCAGATTAATGTAGCAAATGAGAATGGATAAAATTGCATTATATATTTTGAGACATTTTGTCTTGTTAATATTTTTAAAATGAACATATTTAAATGACAACAGATTTATTGAACAAATTATCATTATTCATCAAAATGACCAGAAAAGAGAGTACAAACTTTGCTGAAGTGATTGTTCTGAACAAGAATTAGCTTGCAAAAAACACAGCATTAATCGTTGTCGTGTAAATGTTCCCTCAATCCAAAACCAGGAGAAAAATGTCATCAGTCCAAAACTGCCACCCACCTCCCAACATAAAGGTAATTGTCTATTATTTCCTTATATATCTTACAAACCAGCTTTGAGTGGCACACAGAAAAACCAACCACAGTCACATAACTTGCTGATGGCAGATTTATTTCAGTCTCTCTCATCTTCTCAGTACTTCTCTACTAGATGTTAAAAAGCACCAGTCAAAGTTATGAAGGCACAGATAGTTAAGAGCTCCAGTTGCTTCAGTAAAGCTGGGATTTAGAGTCGACTGTTATTTCTGAGGGAGGGAAAAACAGGAAAAAATGCTAATAATTTAATATACATTTTTAAACATATAGTAATTCTGTGTGTGTGTGTGTGTGTGTGTGTGTGTAGTGTGTGTGTGTGTGTGTGTGTGTTTTTTTTTTTTTTTTTTTAATTTCCAGTCCATTTTAAGCCAGCAAGATAATAATTTTTTAAACAATAGTTGACTTAAAACAACCCAGCATGTTTGGTAAAAACATTAAACCCAACCAGCTGGGTCAAAATAACCCAGCATGTGTTCTGTCCAATATTTACCCAGCGCTGTTTTGCCAAATAACCCAAGTTGGGTTGTTTTTAACCCAGCATTTTTTGGGATTGAAACAATATCACTGCAAATTTGGAAAAGATTATCTTCAGGCTGAAGGAGAATATTCTTACAAAATGGCACTCAGAGCCAAGGTATACAGCAGTCAGCCCCACTCCTTTTGGCAGGCTAAAGCGTAATTTGTTCGTGCAGCTACACGAATGTGAACAAATCAGGTTTCAGAATCAGAGTAAACAGGAGTCTCCCCATAAGTCTACAATGCAATGGGAGAGACTGTTCAAAAGGGGAACTGACATCTTTAGTTGATGATTCTGCAAAAAAACCTGCCAGCTCCCTGATCACAAACTTTCTCTTCTCTTTTCTATTTCTCTGATCGGAAATTATTTCTGTCTCCTTCAGTTGATTGTGAAAAGGTTCTGGATTTGCTGTTTTCAGAAGAGCAATGAGTTGCCAATACAGTCTTGTATTTTTATTCCTTTGTGGCTTTGCTGCACTCACTGGTAAGCTATGATTTTATTTTGTGTAGATATTTTAATAATATAAAGTAAAAAGCCCCTTGTACCTGCATTTTAGGGATTTTACTGTTAGTCTACAACAGGGGTCCTCAAATCTTGCCCTGGAGGGCCAATGCGCTGCAGAGTTTAGCTCCAACCCTGATAAAATTCACCTACCTGTGATTTTCTAATGATTCTGAAGACACTGATTAACATACTCAGGTGTGTTTGATTAGGGTTAGAGCTAAACTCTGCAGGAAAGTGGATTTTGTGGGCCAGATTTGAGGATCCCTGGTCTACAATTAGATTAAAATATAAATGTAAATCACTGTAAATCATGTTTTTATTTATTTATTTATTTATTTTTAGTTAACTTAAAAATGTACTTATAATTTTTAAGAGGCAGTTCAGGTAAAATACTTCTTTAAGGCAACAACTGCACTTTACAGCCATTTTGGACAGTTTTAAATGCAAATCTAGTGACAATTACATTCAAACTGCTAAAATGAGCATTTGTGCACATCTACTGTACCTTCAATAGAATATACTTAGAAAAAGTTGAATATAAAGATAGGCTATGTAATCAAATTACAGTGGAGACCAGGGCTACAATCTTAAAAATCAGTGGTTCCATGATGAACATTTAACATCTAAGGAACCTTTTCATTCCACAAAAACGTAGTAAAAGATTCTTTTGAATTCTTTAGATTAATTTTCTGACTGAAAACTATAAGGTTTCAAGCCTTATTTAACAAATGCTTTTTTTAAACAAGCACTGATTGATTGGTTTCAAGCATCTTCAAAACTGTCTTAAATTAAAATAACTATTACGAAATTTTAGTATCTTAGTATGTTGGATAAATAAGTGAACACAGATTTGAAGGAAGATTTGAACTGAAACACTGTACTGTATTTTCAGGACAGTTTTTTTTTTCTTTTTTTTTTTTAATAAACGTTAAGTCAGGGATAGCCATAGCCATTATCATGGTTTAGTTTGGTTTTTCTTTTCTTTTTTATTACCCACTTACCTGTTTCATAATAGTTTTTTTCTTTGAATTCTGATGAAACACCTGTAATAGGAGTCAGTGTGTGTTAAATGACACTTACTGTTTTTATGGTCAGTAATAGCAGAATAGAATAGTTTTGTCTAAGGTTAGTGTCTAAACACAATTTGACTTTTAAAAAGAAACCACCTTGACTCAAGGTCCTTGAGAAATATTTATTCTCTATATTATAATGTCTATATTTATTCCGCATACTAAAGGGTATATGAGTGGATGAACCCTGTTAAGTTTTATTAAATGCTAATGTCATTCTATTGCCGCGATTTTTGGCTGTTCCAGACGAAAGACTGGCATTGTGAAGCAATCGTGGCGATTTCTGATTGGCCACGATTGTTTCACGATGCCAATCTTTCATCTGGCACAGCCGAAAATTATGCAGTGTGTTTAGGGCTTGACCTTAATGTGTAATCAGAAATTTGTTTTTTTTTAAAAAGAAACTAACCCTGAGAAATCTGAAATCTGAACTCTATATCACTACCAGCTACACTCTTAAAAATAAAGGTTCTTCAAAAGGGTCTTCACAGCGATGCCATAGAAGAACCATTTTTGTTTCCACAAAGAACCATTCAGTCAAAGGTTCTTTAAAGAAGCATCTCTTTCTTACCTTTTTTTCATCTGAAGAACCTTCTTTCACCACAAAGAACCTTTTATTAACAGAAAGGTTCTTCAGATGTTGAAGGTTCTTTATGGAACCATTTAGACAAAAAAGTTTGTCTATGGCAGGAGTATAGGCAACGTCGGTCCAGGAGTGCCGATGTCCTGCAGAGTTTAGCTCCAACCCTGAAAAAAACCCTCACCTGCCTGTAGCCCAAGTAATTCTGAAGATCTTGATTAGCTTCTTCAGGTGTGTTTGATGAGGGTTGGAGCTAAACTCTACAGGACAGCGGCACTCTAGGACCGACGTTGCCTACCCCTGGTCTATGGCATTGTGAAGCACCTTTATTTTTAAGAGCGTATGGAGTTTTATCCTCTGTAGAGGACATTACGTTTCAGCGATTCAAGATATAAGATATTTAAGGAAATAAGATAATATTTTGTAATTATCATTTAAATCTGACTAATTTTCAAATTATTTGTCATAAATCAACATCTCAGGAAAATGTTATGGGGTTTCAAATCAAAATATGACCTTCTGTTATGAAACAGGATTTTGATTTCATACATGTCCACTGTAGAGGACACCAGGACTTAAAGCATGTTATTACACATTTTGGGATACACAACAAATGAATAGAGAAAAAATTATATATCAATATTCCTATTAAATATTAGATATTATTATGAAAATCTTGCTAATTATTACTCCTATTATTGCACTTATTTGTTCATTCTATATTGCCCCAAAAACACATTAATATGCAACTTAGATACAGTTTATAGATACATTGTATATAATGGAAAAACTCCTTTATGTACATTTTACACACATTTTGCAAAAAGAAAAATGTTTTTTAAAAATTGATTTGTGATTAAAACAAAAATCCCACTGTTGTTGCCTTTTCATGTCTATTCATGTCTTTTTATTTTTTAAAAAACAGGACTTTTTAAAGTCCTCTACAGAGGACATGGCATAACATACGAGTAAAATATCATTTTTCAAAAAATTTTCTTATGCTCTAAACAATGTAATGACATGACAAAATACTAAATTCACAAATATATATTTATTTTCTTATAGTTTCAGAGATATGTAAAACAGAACTACTAGAGGGAATGTCCTGCACCATGGAGCTGCAAACAAAAAACACTGATAAATCTAATGAGATAATATGGACCCATCACTCTAGTGGTGCCTTAATTCACAGGAAAAATGGGAAGATCAAGACAAGCACTCCAGGTCTAACAATGGAAGAAGATGGATCATTAACATTTGAAAGGGTTAGTCTGAAGAACACCGGCAAATACACATACACTGCTTTTAATGCTGATGGAACACAGATTGAAGCTGGACAAAAGGAAATTAAAGTTTATGGTAAGTGGACAAATATTCATACCACCATAATTACAAAATAAGGTTCTTTATAATTACAAAATAAGGTTCTGCCAAGATGGCGCCGATCATGGCAGCCTTCATGGTGTCGTCCGCAGTTGTTTTTATGTTTTTGTTAGTTTGTCCTGTCTTTAGTCATATCCCTGCAATCAGTTTCACCAGAGACGAATTGCTGGACATTCGGAAGTACACACCACCCGATATTTTTTCACCGGATTTCGTCTATTCTGATGTTTTGCTGGACATTGTAGTCGGCGGAGCAGCGGTGCTGTTTAGACGCTACAGGACGCGCAGACGGGGGAAGAGAGCCGGCGCGCTCGTGAAGCTTCGTCGGCGGGGATTAAGAACGCCGTTGCCTAGCATCCATCTAGCGAATCTCCGCTCTCTACCCAACAAAACGG